>MU619302.1:98425-122919 GCA_025201805.1 Parasitella parasitica
TTTTTTTTCTTTTCTTTTCTTTTGCCAGATGCAGGGTCGCTGCCCTTTTTCTTTTAATTCCTAAAGATAATTAGTATGGGCCTGGATGCTGTTAGATATAAGCTTTTTCAGACGTATTTATAAAAGCCTGGTTTCTGTGTGTGCTACGTTAAATTTAAGATGTATAACACAAAGCATCTATTGTGCCAGTTTGAATGAAAAATGCTGTGATACATGTAATATTTTCTTTTTTATCTGATATAATTTATATATAAATTGTTTGCCCCTCTTTTTTTTTTTTAAAAAAAAAAAAGTATATATATATACATAATAATACACATTATAAAGATTTCCCCCTTCCTCTTCCTTCTCTTTTCTATAGTTTTTTATTGTTTATTTTCAACGATTTATTGTATAAGAAATTACCAGCTAGTTTATCAAATTATCGAGAATAGTAACAGGTACATACGGAAAAACAGACAAAGATGGAAGGACCAGCTTGTACAGGTTGTCATCTTATTATCGAAGAAGGCTCAGTGATAGCATTTGGCGATTCAATATTTCATCTGAAATGGTAAATAGGCTAGAGATCAACTTGATCAATCGAAGATTAACATGCTAGTAGCTTCATTTGTGCGAAATGTTCAGATCCTGTGGATTGCGAGTCAAATCTACTACTCTTGACTAATGGGAGACCAGTTTGCGAGAGCTGCTCTTATTGCTGTAACGCTTGCAAACAAGTGATTCGAGATGAAGCCATTATGACAGGTATGCGTACATGGACACAGTATCTTTGTTCAAAGAAATGCTAATAAATACACAAAAAGGCGACGAAGCTTACCACGCAGAATGCTTTCGCTGTGTGTCATGCAGAAAAAAAATTGACGATTTAGTATTCACCCAAACTAGCAAGGTACAAGTGCTTTACACAATCATCCTTGACTACACACACTCAAGATTTCTTAATTAGGGCATTCATTGTACACCATGTCATGAAAAACGCAGAGCCGAAAAACAGCGAAGAAGGGCAGAGAGAGAAAAGAGATTACAATTAAAGCAGCAGGCAAAGGAGTTGCCAACTATTTCATCTGCTGATACCACTACTTCTCCTCTTGCTCAGGTAAATGACAACATTAAATATAGGAGAAAAGACGTTGAATTTTTAATATGTGTCTGTAGCCTCAAAAGAAAAACCTGCTTACTACTGCTACTACCACCACCAGTCGTCTGTTTGATACGCGGTTGGTTGCAGACTATATGCAGCACCCATCAAAGAGAGATCCACCAACACCATCTCGTTCCCGTAGCAATTCAGTCGACAATCCCCCAAAAATGCGCCTGATAGGGCCGACTCCCTCACGATCTGAAGTTGTGTCAAAGTCACCCAGCTCACCTCCTTTATCGATTGGAGACAGCAAGAAACCTAAATTGACTACATCTAGCTCACTCACAGACATGCCATCCCTCAATCTTTCATTTTTCGATAATGAATCCTCTGACCTTGTCAATTTGACCAAGAAGCTGGGGGCCAACATCTCCATGGATATCTACGGCAGCCAGCAAGACAAGCAAAACGCTGTTGCCGTGCCTGTGATTGTCAAAACCACTGAAAACATTTCTCGTGCTTCGCAATACCTTGAGTCCTCCCTTATGACTGACGAGTACGACTTTTCTCGTCCTCCACCTATCGTTACTGCTGCTGCTTCAACAACAGACTCTATTGATGGTAGATCGAGTTTGTCAATTTCAACAACATCATCGTCAACCGCCACCACAAACCAACTGCGCACAGAACTTGATGCCACACAAGCTAAATTAGCAGCTATGCAAACGGGTTACACCAAGATCAAAGACGCCAGTCGCAAAGCTTTGGAAGAGTTTACACATGCTAAAGAGGAGTTTGCAAAGGAAGTGAGTCTTCGCCAGCAGCAAGAGTATACAATCGTACAGTTGAAGCACCAGCTGCATATTGCCTATCAAGCAAAACAGCTATCGAGACCAGAGCTAGCATCCATCACCAAAGAAGAAATCGAACATGTGGCTAAGATCCGGGTGGAATTAGACAGGACCTGCAACGAGCTCAAGACCTACCGTAACATTTTATGCAAAGATATTGAAAGCCTATCAAAGCAAGCTGGTCTTGCGGCTATTCATGATGCTTTGGTCTGTGAAATCAAGTCGCTCAACGCTGACCGTGACCAAGTGCGCAAGGATACCAAATCACTGGAGGCAATTCGTGATGATGTGCTACATGAAATGGTGATGCTTAACACTAAAAATGCCGAATTGACAGAGATGAACAATGATCTATCCCGCCGTGTTACTGAAAGAGAAAGAGAAGCTGCTGCTGTCATGGCTGGCACATCGTTTCTGTATTCACCATCTCCCAGCCTCTCCTCCGAGCTTGGTTCCCCCGTCCTACAGCAGCAAAAACCCAGCGAAACCAACATTCTTTACCATCACCATCACCATCATCATCAACAACAACAGCAACAGCCCAAAGTCTTTAAACTGAAAAAGAAGGGCAACATGTTTGCAAAGTTGAGTGGTAAAAAGGACCCGGCTGCTCAGCTTTATGGCCATGGCAATCTCACAACCTCCAGCACGTTTAGCCTATCACCAACGCCAGAGTTTTCATCCAAGAAGCAATCCTCAGAAAGCACCCATTCGCATGAGTCTCACACGTTCTTGCCCACTTCCTTTTTACGGCCGGTCAAATGTGATGCTTGCGGTGAGAAAATGTGGGGATTGTCTGAATTGCGCTGTCAGGGCTGCTCATATTGCACTCATGCCCGCTGCCTGCCTAACGTGCCTCAGCTATGTTACGGGTCTCAAACAACAACTAGTTTGGAATCACCTCCAGCCGCAGACGATGTTGTAAAGCTATTTGGTAGCGATCTTGGCGAGCGTTCTCGATACGAAGATAGGCCAATTCCTTTGATAATCGAGCAATGTATTCAAGCTGTTGAAACACGAGGCATGGATTATGAAGGCATCTATCGAAAATCAGGGGGTGCTGCACAAATGCGTCTAATTCATCAGTCTTTTGATTCTGGCGATCCTATCGACTTGGAAGACGATGACTCTGTCAATGATATCTGTGCCGTAACAAGCGTCCTTAAACAATACTTTAGAGAATTACCTGACCCCCTTCTGCCGTTTAGTCTTTACACTCAATTCATTGATGCAGCGTGTAAGTATCCATATGCTACATACCTTGTAAGCTAAAGTATTAACGACGCCATCTACAGCAAATCAGGTGGGGCAAAAAAAAATAGACACATTTGTTGACCTCCTGTCTCAACTGCCCAAGGTCAATTACGACACGCTTCGTTTGCTGATTCAGCACTTGTACAGGTAACTATATTTTCGTCGCAGATTTCGAACAAGACCATCCCCACATATTAATATCTATTTCTCTATATAGTGTTCAGACACGCCATAAGGAAAATCTGATGACAACAAAAAATTTAGCCATGGTCTTTGGACCGACATTGTTGCGCGATGTCGAATCAAGCCGTGATCTGGTTGATATGAACTACAAAAACGCTGTTGTTGAGTTCCTGATAACGCACGCTCACGATCTCTTGCCTTAATTTATATTACTAATATGCTACCAACTCTTTATCTTTATATGCTAATTTCTACTGCTAAACTCTCTCTCTCTCGTATACCATATATACATAATTTATATATATGTATTTTATTTATTGACTATCTTATCATCTTATTTTATCTATTATTACCACTACTTGACCTCTCATTCAATACAATTACATAATACCGTAATACTGTCTTTCTTTTTCATTCATTTATCCAAAAGAAAAGTTGCATGAAATACTTTTATATTGAATAGTGCTTTATTTCATTTTTTGGAACATGAAATCCCATTTCTGAAAAAATACACTTTTCCAAGGGGGGTTACATACTGGCTTATGTCTGCTCCATCCACCACAAATCGACCCTGTAGTTTATCTTGCTAATGTGCACGAAGTTGCATGTTTAAAAATACGTAAAATCCAGATATGCAGTCTATCAAAAACAAGAAATCGATATATGATGCGAGAAGGTCCTAAATGATACACTATCAAATGTTTGTGTATGTCTGGATGACCATTTCACTTTGTTTTGAATCTTTCAATTTCTCGGCGATATCCCTTATTTTGTAAATTATAGATACGTTACAGTAACTTTTCAGCATTTTGTTGATAGAGCCATTTTTACGTACCATTGCCATTTCAACGTACGTAAGTACGTCAAAACGTACCCCTTGAACAAAGCCCATTACTTGGTAAAGTTCCAAGCGTAAAGGGACGTCTACAGCTTTCAATACTGTCGCATACAAGATATAGTATACACAAAACAGGCAAAGTTGATGTTTTCCTGTACATCAGCTCCAGATATAAATAGCTGAATGCACCTGTTTGATGGTTGATGTGAAGATATTTCGCCCATTCTCACAAGTCATAGACTTTCGATGCTAATCTAGTTACTCATTATAGCTTCGAACTAACGCACTGTGCAACAATCTTTCTGTGCATTGCTGATTACACACCTTATTTTTAGTTCCAGCGTAAAAGTTTTTGGTCGTTTGAATCCAGTGATATAACTTGCATTGGAAAGTAATTTATCAAATTACCTTGATCTATCATATAATTAGACATATGCTAAGGAACCCACTATTTTGTACCCTAGTTTTGCGTTGATTCAAACGATTTGAAACACAAAATGATGTTCAACTTAGATTATGCACCACCTAATAACAATCATAACAAACATAACAGTGCATAAAAACAATCAACACCGTAAAATAAAATGCAATTTTTACACGCGTATTTATCATCATTCCCTCTTCTTTCTCTCACACAGAAAAATCATATTTTGAACATGGCCATTGAAGTTATTGGGGCTGGACTTGGACGTACAGGTACTAGCAGCTTTTGCACAGCCATGGATACCTTGGGGTAAGCAAGCTTAAACTGAAAGTACTATGTGCATACACACTAACAGCATCCATAGATACAAATGCCACCATATGAAGAAGCTTTTGACTGGAACGTCAAATCAAGATAGCGAGCCGTTTTACTCTGCCTTTTTGATTAAAAAGAAGGCCGAGTTGGATGAAAGAAAGATCGAGTTGAATAGCAAAAAGGCCGAACTGAGTCAAGAGATACCTAATCTGGATCAAGAAATAGCTAATCTGGATCTAAAAATCGCTGGCCTGGAGAAAGAAATGGCCAATGTGAATCTAGAAAAAGCCGATTTGAATAAAGTCTATGAGGGCTACGCCGCTGCTACAGATTGGACAGGTGCTTATTTCTACAAGGAACTTTTAAAGTTGAACCCTGATGCCAAGGTAATCTTGACAGAGAGACCTTTTGAAGAGTGGTACACATCAGTAGAGAAGACTATTTATCGCGCTGTTACTGAAAAGGAGGAGGCAAAGCCTGATAGTCCATATTACTTTTTTGGTCAGCTTTGTCGAAAGATGATCCTTGATGGCAAAATTGCAGATAAAGAGGCGTTTTCGGATAAGGAGGCTATTAAGGCATACTATGACGACCACATACAAAGAGTCAAGGATAATGTACCTGAAAAACAGTTGTATTGCTTGAAACTTGGAGAAGGGTGGGAGGGACTTTGTAAATTCCTCGACAAACCTGTTCCTACAGAACCCTACCCTAATCTTAACTCTTCGGCTCATTTCAAGAAGAGATTTGATGTCAAGAATACTGATACAGACGATAGCAAAACTCCTGTAGATCTCTTAGTCGGCCAGTGTTAATACTCTAAGGAACGCAGATCAAAGGGCTGTTGGGAATAAAAGTTTATTTTTCACATACCAAACACACACACACACACACACTCTCTCTCTCTCTCGAAAGATCAATAGCCCCTCTGAAAATCTACCCTCCAAATATGGGATCTACTAAAAACTGCCTTATTGTACTCCCCGTAAAATGTTTTCAAGGCAAATTTCCAAGTGAATTTTGTCAAGTTTATGTTTGAATGTTCAGTCCAGAGGGACATGAGCTCTCCTTAATCGTCGTAAATGAATGTTAGACATTTATATGTGACTTATCCAATCTCCTTTTTTTGTACTGCAATGCATAACAGTTTGTTTAACTTTGTTCCTTTATTTTTTTATTATTATTATTTTTCCTTTTGATTGAGTTTTCAAAAAGACTTTCATTATGGTGAACACACAAGTAACAAGTTTAGAAATCGGGACTATCCCAACGGATACACAAGAAAATACCACAGCAAATGATATACTGTGTCAGAAGGTGCAGCAATCAAACATGATAAATGAGCAAGACGAGGATGATGCGGCCGAGACCGACACAATCAGTCTGACAACTACTGATGATGACGATGACAGAGAAGACGAGTCCGAAATCATTCAGTTGCAATACTATGACGAAGAAGTTGACGAATACTATATCAGTGGAGACGAAGCCGAACAACAAGAGGAGAGAGAGGAAGGAATGCTGTATGGCCGCCCTGGCTATAAACGAATGAATCTCAAGGGCGAGTCTGAATCAGATAAAGACTTGATCATTTATTCTCTGAATGAATCGCTGCAAATTCACAAGGAGATTGTCGAGCGTATACAGGGAGAAAAAGACGACATTGAATACCACTATGAGCAAGATAAAGAACTTGAGAATCAAAGGTTACAGAAAGAACGGGACGAAAAAGAGGAACAAGCAAAGGTTGCTGGGGAGAAACTCGGTCGATTAGAAGGACTGTATCAGTCGCTAGTCAAAGAACTAGAGGCTAAAAAGCTGGAGTATCGGCGAATGGAGAGTCGCTTCCATTCGCATGTGAAAAGCATTCGCAACTCAACAGATCAAGCGTCGATAGAGCAACAATTAAAAAATTTAATGCAGAGAGTGAGTGATCTCTGTTTGCCGTTGAGCGACACAGCAACGGCAAGTACACTAGATTATTTTTTCGGCTACTGGCCAGACATGATGGAGCACTTCTTTGAAAATGAAGAACTAGATTCAACAGCCATCTCCTTACTCACAGAAAAGCTATTGATGGATACAATTATGCAGGATATTCTGCAGACGTCTATACATCCCGGAGTCTCCCTGAATCATGCATTTGGTAAAATTCACCATTGGGTGGATAAACGAAATACGTCTTGGGCTGCGCGAATGAAACAACAAATCAGTAGTTTTGTTGTCAAGCAATCTAAAGAAGAAGCAGAGGCTAGCGAGGCTGCCAAAACTCGCATTATAGAAACGTCATCGCAGCAATTATGTCAGATTTACAACATTGTTGATGCCAAGCAAGTGGAGGAGATCAGACTGAAATGGTCACATGTAGTTGATGATGCATTTAAACTTGATACTATCATCAAATGCCAGGAGCACCCCACTGTAAAAATTTTGCACATTGAAGAAGGAGCGTACTACGATGAATCAACAATGAGTAGCAGCCGTGAAGGCGATGTAGTCGCGTTCGTCGTTACGCCACCTTTTGCGGCTTCCGCCTCGTCAAGTGATGAAGTGGGATTTCTTATTCCAGCAAAAGTGTACTGTGTTTAGTTCAGCATTACATAGTATTTTAATCTCATTTTCATTCTTCTTCAAATAAACCAGCTTTTCCCTCTCCCGCCCACCCTTCCCCCCCCCCCTTTAAATTACGAGACAAACAATGAATAAGGAGAAAATGGCAAAATATGCCATAAAGAAATTTATTGCCCATAATCAACAGGGTACTTCAAGCCAACCACAGACTTCAGGCCATCCACAGACTCCAAGCCAATCAACATCTGAACAACATCCAAAGAAGCACTGGTGGAGCAAAGCTGAGCCAGCAGATGCTATTCTTACGCCTAAAGAGAGAGAAGTCCTAAGACGAGTGAAGAAAAGAGCTATTTTACTAGACAAGGGAATGAATTGCTGCTGTTGCCAAATTGGACTGGATGGTATCGTAGGTGAGTTTTTTTTTTTTTTACTGTTTCGATTTCCGTACCTGATGTTCCCAATACCGTCAGGTTTACTTCCGGTAGTAGGAGATGGTTTAGGACTACTGTTAGCATTGCAGGTAGTTCACATGGCTATGGAAGCGGACATCCCTTCATCTCTTGTGTCAAAAATGATGTTAAATATTGTGTTTGATTTCGCGATTGGTGTTGTACCTGTTGTGGGCGATATTTTAGACATCATGTTTAAAGCAAACACCAAAAATGCCATTCTTCTGGAAGACTACTTGATGAAAAGAAGAAAAGGTTCATCAGATCCTCCTAGTTCAAACCGAGAAGCACTGTTACCAACTCATCTCGAACCCTCTGTTCAATATGCGTCAACTTCTCAATAACCTCTTTGATAATCCTAAACTTATTTATACATATACCTTGATAAATTATGGATCGTTGACGCGTCGCAATGGAACATGTATTATTACAGTTATTTTGAGTACCTCAGTACTGAAATTTAAAAAAACAAGTCTTTTGTGATCTCACGTGCAATGGTTTTCATACATTATATTCTTGAGGCGTGAGCTTGACACTGCTGCAAGCGTCGCATGTCTTGACAACTGCTTGGTGATAACATACACTCTGCAATAAATAAATAAATAAATAAATAAAAAACTGAGCAGCTATATAACTATATTTTCACACATAAGAATCGGCTCATACATGCATTACTGTAGCTATACATGAAAACCACAATGAATCTATTTGTGGCCTAATAAAACCTTTTATTATGACATGATAACACAATATCTAAGCAATTCTATATTTTTAAAAGCTTATCAATTTAAATAGCCAACAGCCGAAAATAGCAATTTTTATGCAATATATACATATGATACATCCAGAATAATCTATTGCGCCAGTGTAAAGGGCGCAGCGAAGCGTTGCGTAAATGTCATGTAAAAGGTGATAAAGACTTTCTCTGAATAAAATCAGATACAAAACTGAAGATTTTTACATGATATCTATTTATACTAATCACAATGTTTATCTTCGTAGCATCTGATGTTTGACAAAAAGTGTCAAACCTTATTAAATCATAGCATTTCCAGGACAGACCTATTCTTCTATCTTGCATTAAAAAGAAGATATGAGTAATCCGACATCCCGCGATCTGATCTAGATGTAAACTTTGATTAAGCCTAAAACCTTGGAAGAGGTTCAATTACAACTTGTAGCAGCTTAATCCTTATTTGTAAAAGAATTGCCAACAATTAATATCATGATCCGTACACTATAATGAGATTTGGGCTCCAAAAAGAGCAAAATTTGGAAAATGCTTTGAGATGCATAGGACTCGAATATGTTGTGGAATAGTGCAAAATATGAATGTTTTGGCTCAAGTTTATGTATGTCCATTGCTTGGTGGTTTGTAAAAATTTTAGACATTTTAAAATTATGATAACGTTTTGTATAAACAGCACAATAGTGGTAATTTTAGGCTTGATCGACACAGGCATGATCAGGACTAATTGAGTACGACTCGATTTTAAGAGTCTGGATAGTCATTACTTGTTAAAAAAAACAGCTTGATGCACATACTCTAAAAGTAGTATGTCGAGGTTTGGAATAGAGTAGCATATGACATGTAATGTGAGGTTGGAGATTCATGAAACACATTTAGAATATACGCATTCAATAATATAGAATTACAAGAGTTGTGAAATGTAAATACGCAGCGAAATTTCCAAAATTGTTGGATAGAATATAATAAAGATAAAGGTAATATGGTAAATATTATGTATAAATGTAGTAGCAATAGATTTGTATGCAAAAAAAAAAAAGAAACTTTAAAATAAACAGATTTTTCATAAATACACGGATTTTTTTTTAAGATTTGTTGTTCCAGAACCCAATAACACTGGATACGTTATTGTTATTACCATTAGTGGCGATAACTGGTAGCGATGAACTACTGCTACTGCCGTCTGCAAAGGACTTGTCGTTAACTATTGGCGTTCCGTTTGCTAGAAATGGTCCTTGATAAGATACAGGACTCAGAGGAGTCCACTCACTATCTGATTGTAAAGAACTGGGAAACTTGAAGCTGCTTCCATTCGTTACTACGAACATGCCATCAGTGATTCTCATTCAATTAAACAAGTTGAAGGCACAAAGTATTACATACGTATAAAGCCATCATCTTCAAATGGATTGTGGTTACTGGCACGGGTTTTATCAGCTTTCGGGATATCTATCGACAAGGTTGGTATACAGCCTATGGTATTCAAAGTTGAAGTCAAAAAAAAACTTTACCTTGGCCATCTTCCCACCACTTCTTACTGTCAGAGCTAGGAGGAGGGACTACATAATTATCAGCTTACAGAAGATTGATAGATAATCAAACAAAACGTACAATCGGTCGAATCAAAAGAAAGATCTATTAACGTGTCAACAAAGGAATCTGATAATTTTGTTGAGCTGGTGCTTGGAACAGTGTTTTTCCGCTTAGGAAGTTCAGGTGGAGGAGTTGAACGAATTTCGATCGAGCTCAAACTTTGATATAACTCCTTTTGCAATTTCACTTTGGCTTCATGATCCAAAGTTAAGACCTATTTATCATGCTTTTTTCTTTAGCATTAAAGGCAAAAAAAAGGTCTGCTTTCTTTCACTTACGTCTGCTTCAAATAGTGAAAGTACTGAACGCATAGATAAACCACATTAGTCACTGCCTATGTTTGTATGTTGGTAAGATTTTACCTGGTCTATGGTCTGATGTATATAATTCGGCACGAGAGTACTGCAATTGATTTAATTGTGATCCTTTGAACAAGATGCGGTCTGTCCAACCAGGGATTCTTTGCTTTTCACTATCATTGTATTAGAAAAGAAGTTTTCATTAATTACTTTATATACATCTACCTAGTGTCGTAAACATCTGTTCCGTTGTCATATTTGTATGTTGGTAAAAAGGTAATGAAGCCTTCTTGATATCCGTTAAATACTCTCCCTTGACGCATTTCTCTCGACAGCTATTGCAAACTTTTTAAATATATTGCCAAATAACTCGGGTAGAGACATTTACCTGATCATTTCTGAATAACGCCTCAATATTACCTTCGCTCGCATATAATCGAGCCTATTGTAAATAACATAAGTTGATAAACCCTTCACCTTTTCCGTTGGAGATTACCTCTTCATTTGGTAAAGAAACTCGATAATTTAAATCGCTCACCCAGATGACGTTACTAGGAAAATTGAGTTGAGCGTTTCATACATGATCCCCAGAGCACCTTACTTGTGGCTATCAATGGTTTTGCCTCTCAAAAAACGCAAACCTTCATTGATAGTGTGATAATCAGCATTGCGATCGTCAACATTGGAATGCCCTGAGGCAAGATGTGCTGCAACAAAGCAGAAGCTTGTGTCACCATAGTCCATTCTGATAGCAACAGCGCCCTTGTTGCCAGCAATGCCCATAATGCCAGTCTACAATATGGTCAGATTTCGTTGAAGTGCATCAAACCACTACATATACCTTTTTAATAGAAGTTTCTACATTTCTAATTTCATCCACAATATTTGATTTTACAAAGATGATAAGAGCAGCACCAACTAATTGATTTGATCTTAGAAGAGTGTACTTTGATTTTACACCTGATCGAGAATTGAGCGTCTTTTCAATGTGCTGCTCCCAAATCTGTCTTTTCTCTGCGTCTGTTGCCATGACTTGTTGTGGAGATAATTCGACAAGCTCTTGGAAACCAATGACATAGATATCAGGTTCCTCATCATTCCCTACTTGCATAGTTAGCATATCATCATCATTAACATTGCACATGTACATTGTTATTTACATCGAAAATGTTGAAGAAGCCAAGGATCCAGTGATTCCCCATTGAACCCTTTTCCATTTAGGTTGTAAGAGCCACTAAAAATCGTAATTTTGCGGCTACTCGAGTATTCCTTGACTCTTTTTGTCAGCTGTCGGGTAACATTCTCGCTGATAGGATCGTGAATAGCAATGATAGATTGATATGCCAATTTTCCTAGTAATTGATCAATGACTTCTTGCTTTGCTTTATCTTGGAAATTGTTGATGTAGAATCGATTTACAGATTTTGTTGCATCACTCAATACGTTCATGAATGTCACTTTGCCGGTTCTTGTAAACGCCGATTTCAAAGCACCTGTGCCTGCATATATTCTGGAAAGACTATCACCATTTTCTGCCCATAAGTGTGAATGACGAGAGATGACCCGCTCCAAGTTAATGCGTCTCTCTTTGAATCGATGATGTATATAGCTACTCAATACTTTTTTGGATATAACGTTCTGCACGAGGTTTGTTCTGTCGAGGCAATCCATACAGTTTGTACGAAATACTCCCTTCTGTGTAAAAATAATTTGGTTGTCGTCAGTGTCCATTAAAAAGAATCCATAATCATCCAGGTATCGATCAATATCCATCATGAGAATAGCGACATTGTCGTAATTTCCACCTCTGCATTCAGCATGTAGATCGAAATTAACCATTTTCACTGCCTTTTCGTCATAGCCCAGCTGTCTGACAGCTGTATTAAATTCGTTGCTCAAAAGCGTTTCGCCTCCAGACGTGTCTCTTTGCGCCAAAAGGTTGATGCTGCACACTGCATTGTAACGCTCGAGTAGCTCGTCGAAATGTCTTTTCACGGCAGGTTGGGTTGCAGCAGCGCCTCTCGATATTTGGATCTTATGCTGAACTAGTTGCATACCTTGTTGCTCCCAAAAAACTGTTGCCAGAATGTTTAAAAAATAGGGCGTTGTTTTGTGGTTCCCATTTTAACAAAAAAGAAATTACCTGGTACGCTTCCCCTGATCTGCGTGTACGAATAGCAAATCCTATCCGAATAAAGCACTGTTTCGGTCTAAGGAAGAACAGGTTAACAATTAGTATATCATTGGCGCATTACAAACGAACCTCGACGAAATTGGCGACATGCCCATCATCATCTATGCCTCTTGAATTAAACCGGGTGCCAGCACGCTGACAACTTAGTTTTGAGATGACTGATAATTCAAACTTTTCACCATCTATATCTACAACCTCTACACCCACATATCCTCTAATAGCAAACACCAGAAATCCACCACGGTCAAGGTCCATCTGCTTCTTCCTATCCAATTTGGATCTGAAATCCAACAGTCCAGACATTAAAAACTGGTTCCACAGAAAATGCTTGTCGAATGAATGAACACCTAGAGACGCCTTTGATGTACTATTGTATGTATCTAATGAGCAGTGTAAACAGTATAAATACATTGATATGTAGCCCTTACCGTGCTTGTACAGTCTTTGTCAGGTCGAAATCTGGAGTGAAATAAAAGCTACCCACCGAGAATAGCTTTTGTAACTGAGCGCACGGATGCTGCAAGACATTGCCGTTGCCTGACTGGTCCCAGTCATCGTCCCAGTTTGCAGGGTCGACAAAATCGTCATAGTTGTTTGACGAAAGGGAGTAAAACGACACTGATGATATCTTGTATACCTCTTCTCCTGCTCTAATTCTTCCGACAGACACACAATCCGTGACAATAGCGACAAAGCATTCTACAAATAGACTCGCTTGAGCAACAAGAAACGTCTAAATGCATTTGCGTACGTACCTGATCGCACAGTGATTAAACCCAAACAGCCAAATACCGGACGCGAGTTGAGTATTCGCCATTGATTGTCTTCAAAGTCTGAGGGGCCGTATAATTTCGCCATCGCTCGGCTACTGGACCCTTCATATTCCTCAAACACTAAAACACCCGATGGAGCCTCTTCTAACACTGTTGGCCGTAAAGCAAGCGCTCTTGGATTCTCTCTCAAAAGCAAATGTGTTTGCATTATGTCTCTTTTCTTTTTTTTTTTTGATTTTTTTTGCCTTTTTTTTTTGCTTTTTTTTTTGCGCTTATTTTTTGCTTTTTGTTTGAGTGTACCAAGAAGAAAAAGAGTGTATGTTTTTTCTTTTTTTTTTTTGATTTTTTTTGCCTTTTTTTTTTGCTTTTTTTTTTGCGCTTATTTTTTGCTTTTTGTTTGAGTGTACCAAGAAGAAAAAGAGTGTATGGAAAAGTGTTGCATTTCGCCTTTTTTTTTTTTAATCAACTTGAAAACCAGACAATCATGATGGTGATTGGATATCAGACAACAATGTTCAGTTAGTGCTTTTGACATCTTTGGTGGTGGTCAATTGATCCTTGCCTCTGTATAAAAAGCGAATTGCAGCCACGACTTTTTTATTTCAAAAACTCACAGAATCAATTGCCTAATGATAATGCCATAATATCGACGCCCAGGAAGTTCGTTTCAGGTCTACATGACACTGTGGGGCTTGTCTGGTCTTAAAATTGCCATACTGATTCGAAACAAAAAGAGCCTGAAGGAAAAAGTCATTGTTAGCACCATTGACGAGTACATCACTTCAAAATCATGCAGCCTCTGTTTGTCCAAAAGCTTGAATGTCAAGACACGCTATTTTAAAGGAGTTGGTGTTCTGTCTTGCGAAAAGCCGCCTCAAGATCTAGTAAAAGAGCCGTCAACGCAGCTCGAAACATGTTGGCCATATCCTAATCCATTTGGCGTGGAAAAGTTAGACCAGCAATCGTCAAACCTCAAGAAAAATGTGAAATAACCATAGCAAACAAGGGTGTCCCTGACAGAGTTTAAGATTTTTACAAGTAGCAAGTCCATACATGAATCGTTTCTGTCCAAAGTTTGTTTTAACTTTTGCGAAAATGCCTCAAGTGGAAAATGCTGTATGAGCACTACAAAATCATTTGGCGTTATTTCTAGGCATTTGAATCGACTAGAAAGAGCTTGGATAATTCTAAACTATGCAAAACAAGCGCATTGGTGATTACAAAATGTGAAATTTACTCGGTAATATATTCCACAGTGCATGCAGTATGATGATATCTGCTATACGAAAGAACAGGTTTTTAGTTTGCAAGAACGAATTTTTGTCAAGCATTTAGTAATTTAAAGTATTCATTGGTTATTCCTACTCACATTATTTCTGGCTTTCCACACTCCTAATAATAAAACTACCACTGGTGCCACTGTTAGGACGGGGTTCAATAGCATTGCGTTACCAAGATTCAACCAAAAGCTGCCTTCCTGTTTTTTTTACGTGTTGTAATATTATACAAAAATGAGCAGATTATCAGCAGCGACACACTTCAAGTACCTTGTAAAAGGGATTAGTGAAGCTTTCAACTGGAATCGAGTCATAAGTCTGATTACAACGTAAACGAGTAAACAATTATTTCTTAATCATAGATCATAGATATTTATTTTGTGATAGCTCAAAAACGATTCAACACACTCTTCTCAAAAGCATCGCATTAAACGGTATCGCCTATTTGGGTATCCTCATCACGCTAGAGGCATTTTATAACACACCAGATCACCATCTATTTGGATATTCGTATACAGTCAGTATTACCAGTATATACAAAAATCTCTTTATTCAGCTAAAATTTTAAAATAGGATTTGACAGGCTATCCGCTGTATCTCATTTGCCTTATAGTTAATTCAAAATTGTACAGTAAAATTGCAAATTACCAGGCATCAGAGCAACAAACGACAATCAATCTTGTTTCGTCAATCAATACCATCATTTTGTATGGCAATTTTGCTCTTTTCATTACATTTTTGCGGTGTGTTCCACTAGTGGGATCGGCCTTATCGTTTCTCACCTACTGCATTATCATGTCTTACTATTGCTTCGAGTAAGTGATGGGCAAAACTCGATTTTTTGTTTCAAAGCTTAACGTTCCTATCTGAAAGATACAAGTGGATCAACCAGGATTGGACAATTGAACAGCGAATGGTGTATGCCGAGGAACATTGGGCATATTGCCTAGGATTTGGATTGCCTGCGACGACGATTGTCTTCTTTCTGTCTACGCTAAGAGCAGGCGGTGTTTTTGCATTAGTCTACCCTAGTGTAAGTTAACTTGATCCATTGCAGGATACAAGGAGTTCTGACATGCTGCTAATTAGTATGTTATGATGGCATCTGTCGCGTCCCCAGAGCCATTAACAACACGCAACATGGCCGATTCAGCTGGGCCATTTGCACTGCCTTTCCGGGCGCCTGTTTTCTTTGTCATTCGACTTATGAACCAAGCTATCATACGAGCAATTCAAACATTGGGCGGATCAAAAGCCGAGACTTTCGGGGTGGAGAGGAAAAAGGACAATTTGGGTAAATTGGTGTAGACTTGAATAATGGCTGTTCTTATTCTTAGAGAGGAGAATTTTAATTTAATAAAAAAAAAAAAAAAAAAAAAAAAAGGATGTTCTGGCATGTCATGGTTGCGACGGAAGGAAATGAAGGGTCGAGCCAGATACAACATCCAAGCATTTTATGACGTTGACAAAACCGACAGGATTTGCACTAATGGTGTTCTGATGCAGCACTTGAATTCTTTTTTTCCCAGCCAACGCACTGAGTGAGATTTCTTTGATAGTAATTATCCACTCTGGAGCGCTACGGTAAAGAGAACCAGATCTTGCACAGAACAAGCCAGTGCCTAGCAAAAAATTTGGCAACTTGGATTATTTTGTCATTCTCGATAATCCTGTAGATCCTACCCGCTGAAGCTGTGTCTCCGGTGTCGAGCGAATAATGCATACCCGACTGGTAAGTCATGCTCATTCTGTTGGTGCTATTGTACCAATGTAGCAACTGGAGTGGTAGCATTGCCAATACTGCTGCAGACATTAAAAGCATTTTTAGCAGAAAACCCCAAAAGATGCTTTGATCACTTGGGTGCATTAAGAAGACCAGATGTCGAACAGAGACCGTATTGCAAGATCTATCATGCCAGGTGTACCTACTACTAGAGTGCCATGTTCGCAAGGGGATTTACAGTCACTTTTGAGGCGAAAAAGAGGTTGTAATTCTATAGTCACCGTTCATGTCAAATGAAAAAAGTTTTAAATCTTTTTCTTTACTTTGATCATGCCTCGTGTGGAAAGAAAAGGTCGTGCTAACAAAAAGAGAGGAAAGAAGGGAGGAAAGAAGGAAGATCCTGAGCAAAATACCCCAGCAGTGAACACTGCACCTGCAGAGTCGATGGATGTCGATTCCACCTCTGCTGCTACTCAGGAAGGTCCAGGAGGAGTCGTCTTTAACGATCAGCATTTCCAGGCTGCTCACTTTGGTGAGGTTGACGAGGAGCTGCTTGGTTATTTCAAGAATGTAGAACAAACGCTAGATGATCCTCATTTCGAAACTGGTGAAGGTATTCATTGGGATCAAAACCAAATTACTGTAATGCAAGGTTTTGTAACACTGTATTTTTTTTTTTTTTTTTTGACAGATCAAAGGCTATTTGTCGAGAATGTGTACACCGAAGTGGATGGCAACGAATTCCGTCTTTCAACAAACTACTCTTGCTCTTTGATTCTGGAGAAACTGCTCAAAGTGTCAGATTCATTCCAGCTGCGTGTGTTTATGGACAAGTTGAGTGGAAAAACTGTTGAACTTTTTGCGCATCGGTTTGCGTCTCATGTCTGCCAAACTCTCCTGACTTTGGCGGCTGATGTTGTTGAGCGTGAGCAATTAGAAGGCGTCTCTGCCAATGACACTTCTGTCAAGGAGGGCGAAGGTGAGCTTTTGTCGATGGAGAATCTCATTCTGGGCGTATGTGAGGATATCAAGCCTCATGTTGGTGGTCTTATCTCTCAGCAGTTTGCCTCTCATGATATCCGTATTTTACTCTTTATTTTGGCTGGCAGACGTATTGACGAATCTGGCGATATCAAGGGTCAATTGAGAAGTAAGAAATCTACACTGTACAAAAAGGAAAACAATGATACATTCACAAAGGTAAGCTTTTACGGCACCCCCGTCTCGTCCTGTATAACTTGTGCTAATTTGCGATTGGGGGGGTTTTTTTTTCAGTCCAGTGTCCGCTTAACACCCACCAGGAAGGTGCCTGATTCTTTCAAGGCCATGTTTAGAACTCTCACTACTGAGCTGGCTATCAACATGTCTGAAACCGAAGTGCGTACATTGTCTGTGCACAAAGTGGCAAATCCCGTTCTGCAGGTAAAGAAGCTTTTTTTTTGTTTTTTGTTTTGTTTATAGCCAGATTTTATTGTGATTGACAGCTATACCTTTTTAGCTTTTACTAGAGATGCAGGAAAACGATAAAGAAGGACAAAAGGCCAAGAACATCCTTATCGATCGCATACTATGGGGCATTGTCACTGACATTGATTCGACAGAAGAAAATAGAGATCGAGATTCTTGGTTTGAAACAATGGTGCGTGACCCTGTCGGCTCTCATCTGCTGGAAGTGATTGTCAAATGCGCACCCGATGCCATTTATAGAAAGATTTTCAAGGCGTATTTAAAGGGAAAACTCGAAAAGTTCAGCATGCACCCTATCGCTAATTTTGTCATTCAAAACTTGATCACATCTGTCAGGAAATCGAAGCAGCTCGACCAAATTATGGAAGAACTCGGCAAATCATTCGAAAAGCTGTTGAAATTCGGCAAATACGGTGTGATTCGTAGTTTGGTGGATGCGTCAGTTAGAATGGAGTCATCACAAAAAGCTGTGGTGGATGCTATTGCGGCTGCGCTGCACATGACTGAAGACTCGCAGCGCAAAGAGTTTGTCAACTGCTGTATGCGCATGTGGACTTTTGAACAGTGGAATGAGGCATCTGAGGATGAAAAGCTCGATTTATACAAATTCCATCTGCAGGGATCTTTGATTGTTCAAGGTATCATGAAGATGGAGGCTGACGTCAATGCCATCGTGACCAACAGCTTTTTGTCGCAGAGACCTGATACTGTGTATCGATGGTGTTTCTCTCCTGCTGGCTCCCGGGCGTTTGAATCGGTTGTCGCCTCACCCAATGTCAACATTAAAATGAAAAAGAAGATTATGCGTGATTTATCCGGCAAATACACAGCGCTCGCAAAAGATAAGTTTGGCAGCCATATCCTCGATAAATGTTGGGCTGCTGCAGACATCGATTCCAAAGAAAAGATTGCTGCCGAACTAGTGAAGCACGAACATGAATTGGCTAGCCATTACATTGGCAAAAGTATTCTTTGGACCTGTAAGATTGACCAGTACAAGAGAAGACATGATGACTGGGTTGAAAGAGAGAAGGGAGCTGAGCGTAAGCGTGAAATGTTTAGAGATATTCTTGATGATACACCTGTCGACAAGAAACGTAAATTTGCATAATTTTTTTTTTTTTCAATAATAAACTATACACTATATACTGCACAAAAGTAGGGCAATTTCTTTGTGTTTACTACAAAAATCTGACACGAAACACATATTTCCTGTAACAAAATCTTAAAGATTGCAAATTGTCTCAAGGGTGTCAATATATATCCAATATACCTAGATAATGTGGATATAGGTACACAGATAGTGTGTATGGCCAAAGGAATTTAACTCGACAACATTTCCTACGTTTGTAGTTTGCCCAGATCAAGCAATGAAAATATGATAAACTTCACATGTCGAGACACTGAATCAATTGCCAGGGGGCATTCACGTGTAGTTTACCAATTTTCGAGCAGCACAGACAGGCTAATATATAAAGCATTTTCACATGCAAATCACTTTATATCATATAAATACCCTGCCAAAGATTTCGAAAAGTTTTGCTTCTGCTCACTCATTTACACATCTCAAGAACGTCAGAAATGCCTGCCTGGACTATTACCGTAAGCCTCGTTTTGATGGACGGAACCGTGTAGACTTATAAGCCTGCTTAATACAACAGCTTTCTGAAACTCCCTGTGCAACTTTTGTCATTGTCCAAAACATATCTGCTCAATCGTCAGAAAAAACTGTAAAAGAGTTCTTTTTATTCTGCGGTAAGATCAGCCAATTCGAATTGACCATGTAAGTATACATCCATAGGCAGGAAATGGGAGGGGGGCACTGTTTAATAAGCGGACTGTACAGGGACGACGATGAGATCCATCAAGTCGCTTTGATTCAATTTGAACGTGAATCTGCTGCCAAGACAGCCACCCTTTTAAGTAATGGTGAGGGATAATACCGCCCGCTCTGAATGATGGCAGAAAATGTTGACTGTCATGCTTTTTTGTTTGTAGCTTTGATCGACGATTGCCATATTGTTGCCACACCTTACTGTGAAGTCGCCACTACTGCTAGCACACCTTTGATAGCGACGCCCCTTGAGGACAGGGAAACTGCTGAGAATGAGGTCAGCACTGCTGCTCAAGAATCCAAGGCAAAATCACGCATTGTTGCAGAGATGCTGGCTAATGGATACATGCTCCAAGACCAGGTTGTTGCCAAAGGCCTTGAATACGATTCAAAGTACAGTCTTTCCAGTCGCTTAACAAGCTATTTTAGCACTCTCACTTCAAATGTAAAGCAGATTGATGAAAAATATAGAATTTGGGATAAGGCTGTTGAGATTGACAGCAAATTCAGGATCCAAGAAAAGGTACAAAATGCTGCACAGACAGCTCAAACTACGGCTACTGCTGCCTTGCAATCTCCTACTGGCCAAAAGGTCGAGCGCATTGCTAGTCAAACCTTTGCTCAAATTGCTGCTGTTCATTACGAAGCCAAAAAAATCCAAAAGGAGAAGGCCGCCACCCTTACTGATCCAACTGAACCTGTCGCTGTCGCTTAAAATATAAAAATACATCATTCAAATAAACCAAAAGAGCTTTATACCATCACCATTCTATCAAAGCACATTGTGCATACTTTGTGTGGTTATAATGCAATGTATATAAAAGAAGAAGAAAAAAAGAAAAAACATATGTAGCAGATATTCGTAAAAATGCATAAAAAGCTGGCTAACATTTGTAGCCTCAAAGCGGATGTGTATGTAGAATTTTACAGAACATGTCTGTCGAGTTGTCAAAGCGGGAATGTTTATTGTACATATATACACAATCAAGGTTTTTTCCTCAAGGAATCATAAAAATCATCTCTGTCGAATACTTTACTATCAGCAACTGTAAATGGTTCATCCAAGACATAATTAACCATGGAGGCCAGCTCGATGGTTTCAGCAATAGGGATTCTATCTTTGCTTTGTAACTTTTGATCCTCTATCAATGTCTTGGTAGTGCAATTTTCTTCTGATTGAAGAGGTATCGTGTGAGACGACAGGAAAGGATTTTGTGTGTTTACTTGATGTTCACAAGAACCTGGTGGCGTTGATTTAGAAGGTGTTATCATTTCTACTTTTTCGTCATAAACACATTCCGCATGTTTTGTAAGCTGTGTATTGATAGGAGGAACCGCAAACCATTCATCGGCAGCTTTGAAATTGTACGTCTTGCATGTCTTCTTTCCAGCTGCAAACGTTGCCCAGCGTTTTCTTTTTGGCACAGGTGGTCTATGTTGCTTTGCCTTCAAACAGTATTCACGCACAGCTGCTTGTTCATTAGCCTTAATGGTTGGGGATGTAACAGTAGTTACTGCAAATAATCGGCAAATACAATTTAAAAATTGATGTTTCTTCATGTTGTAAATATTGTAAATGTTTGTAAATGTTTGTAATGAAGAAGGAATAAAAAAAAAAAAAAAGAAAAGAGACATTGCGCATTTTTATACGTTTTTTGATGCTAAATTAATTAATCAGAAACATAATATGGGTGCCATTGTCAAGATATATTTTTTATATTTGATGATTTACATCTAATATTTGTTTGTCTTGTTGCAGGAATTGCTATTCAAGGGGGGTTCAATGTTTACACAGATTTTCGAATCCAGTAAGAATTCACAAATCTTGGCGATATAAATATCCAAGATGGTAGATTAAATGCTTAATTTCATTGTTCAACTGCCGTAAAAGCAATGTATTTTATGCCCCCCCAATAATGAGCTTACAAAGTTTACCCGCCCTAATTTCATTATAAACCTGCATATTTTAAAAAAAAAAAAAAAAAAAAAAGTCTCGAGACAACAACATCCATATATCCAATGTTATTTATCATAGCCATACTCAGGAATCAGTACAAACGCTTAGATACAATAATTGGCGCAAATTTTTATAGAGCAAACCGAGCACCAAAGGCTCTAAATTTCAGATAGTCGTCGACAAGGGCTCGCTCAAGTATACTCTACGTTGAAAAAGATTCGCTCTACATTTTACATACTGCTTTATTGCTTTTTTTCTAATTACAAAACAAGGGAAAAAAAAAAAGGGCAAATGGGGATATATATGCATACATATGGTTGTATTATTATCTATTCAAGTAAGGCACGACCGAAAGGGACCTCAGCAAAGAGGCCGGGAGCCTTACGACTGTATACAGTGGAACCACGGACAATAGTACAGTCAACGGCGCCATAGAATGTTTCTCCAATGTAAGGAGACAGCTTGTTTTTAAAGTGGACATCGTTAACATTAACTTCGAATGTTGATTCAGGGCGCCAAATGACAAGATCGCCGTCATGACCGACGCGAATCTCGCCCTTCTTGTGGTTCAAGTTGGTTCTCTTGGCAGGCGCATAACTGAGCCAGTGAGCAATTTGTTGAAGACTGTTTGGGCAGCATTTAGTGTAAAGCTTATCATGTAACTACAAAGACACTTACGTAACACCCCGCTTGCGACCTTCACTCCAAAGAACAGGCAGACCAAATTGGACACTAGCGATACCGCCCCAGGCTTGGCCAAAATCACCGGTATCTTGTTTTTTGAGCTGTGCGGTACAGGGAGAGTGATCACTGACAACGTAATCAATAGTGCCATCTAATAGAGCTTCCCAAAGCTTCTCACGGTTAGATGCTTCACGGATAGGAGGGCAACACTTGTAATGAGTAGCTCCATCCTCAATGGCTTCAGAGGTAAAGTTGAGATAATGGAAACAGGTTTCGACAGTGAGAGGAGCACCGGCAGCCTTAGCAGCTTTAATAGCAGGGACGGCAGAAGCGGCAGAAAGATGGACAATGTGAGTGTTTACAGATTTACCTTTCTCGTGATATTCTTGGGTGAGGCGAATAATCATGTCAATAGCGTTAGTCTCAAGAGACTGCGGACGAGAATTCAAGAAGCTGGCATATGTACGGCTGTCCAATTCTTCTTCATGCTCGTGCTTGGGCTCAGCCTTTCCACAGCCTTCCATTTCAGCATGGAACAGCAACACACGGTCAGAATTGGCCATTTTATCCATAGCCAGTCTGACCTCAGCTTCGTTGACACAAGGGAATTCATCAACACCACTTTCAATCAAGAAACACTTGAAGCCACGCACACCCTTCTCCATCAAAGCAGGCAAATCGTCCGCATTATCGGGGACAACACCACCCCAGAATCCAACGTCAACATGGCACTGATTCTTAGCGGCATTGAGCTTGGTATCGAAATTAGCGACAGTGGTTGTAGGGGGGATGGCGTTCAAGGGCATGTCAACGACAGTAGAAATACCGCCTGCAGCTGCTGCTTTGGTACCTGTCTCGAAACCCTCCCATTCGGTACGTCCAGGTTCATTCAAATGGACTATATAATAATACCATATTGTTTTTGGTTACTTGCCCCCCGCACTTTTGATTTCGCCAACTAAAAATGAACTTACCATGAGCATCCACCAAACCAGGCATCAACAATTGGTCATCGTTGAGCTGAATAACCTCCAAGTTATCCTCGCCTACAACAGTGGTGCACTTGTTGTTACCAAGAGCAATTTCAACAATTTTACCTGTTGTCTGGTTGACAAGAACTTCGGCAGGAGCTTGTGTATGTTGAGAGGATAGGATAGCATTTTGTGCTTTGACGAGTAAAAAGCGCTGTTGTTCGCTGGCGGTCATATTGGATATAGCTTGCAAGTTAAATCTTTGAATTGAAGACCAAAGAAGAAGAAAAGCTAGAAAGTTGCAAGCCTAAATATTTGAATCTATTTTTTTTTTTTTTTTTTTTCGGTTCTAATTGGATGGTTGCGTTTTTAAATTGCAGATCTGATTATACCGTGCTGTATAGTTTTGATGTGAATATCTATATTGTCCCCTTTACTTCCTACCACACATTTTGTACAATACTTGAAAATATCAAATGTGCATTAAAAGTCTTAAAAGTGGGATTTCATAGGCTTGTTGTGAACTTTTGGCTGTCAATCAATCATTACTGACACTTTCCAAATGTCGCCATATGCCACTTAATAGAGAGCATGTTGAATTTAAATCGCACAAAGGTATATCCAAGGAGTACCAAATACCTCTCTATTTCGAACTAGATCACTGATTGCACTAATGAAGGGGCCGTGGTAAAAACGTTATTGTAGCCAAATGTCTTTACTTTTTAGAACTTTTCATCTTTTAAACTTGCAGCAACCAACTAGTTTTCCTCCCCCAAAGAGTTCCTGTTTTTACATCTATATTAAGCTAGAAGGTACACTGCATCTGGTTAATTTCCGTTTTTTATATATCAAAGCGAAATTGTATTCAGAGACTTGACAGAAATATTCTTTGCTATATAGTGCTGGTTGCTGTTTTCGAGGCCTCGGGTTAGCAGTATCATTATGAAGATATTGCATTCTCTAATGATAATCGTATTGTAAATTCAGGTAAACCACGTTTATGTA
>MU619302.1:144422-157128 GCA_025201805.1 Parasitella parasitica
GGTATGATTCAAACCATATTCCTATGCTATCTTTCAGACATCTAGTATCAATATACTAGCCGACGATCAATTTGACCAATTCCACAGCGTGTATCATTCAGCAAGCACCGTGTATGCGTTTAGTTTGAATTCGGTAAGTCCACAAGGCCACACAACAGCAGCAAAATCTAACCTGCATTGAAATCAGTCTACAAAAGATACAATGGCAGTGTGCCTGAAGTCTGAAATTCAAGAGATTGATCTTACTAAAGCAATGAGCAATATCGGCACTGTAAGTTTGTCCAGACGCCAATCAAACGAGTCGTTGACTGATCATGTACAAACTGCCAGCCTTTAATTAGAACTCGATCTGCGTCATCCTCTGGCCTTGGACAGGACCATCACATAGATAGCTATCCAGATACAGAAGAGGACGACACCGATTTATCCGACAATGATCATGATTCCGTCCATACCAACACGACAGTCAAGCAAGCTGTCCGTAAGCCCTTCCCAGCAGCATCTTCATCGCGCGTCTCTGGTACCTCTACGCCCCTCATTTCACCAGCTGGAAGCCGTACATTTGACGATCACGCCCATAAAGTACCCCAAAGCTTGAACTTGGAACATTTGCATGATTCCCTGAGAAGATCGTTGACAAAGGGATCAGATAGCGCCAGAACACCAGCGAATACTAGTCCCGCTCCTATTGACAATGCTGAAAGAGAAAAGATGGTCAGTCCGAGACTAGGAAACACATGCCATTAAATAACACTGTCATGTAGATATCATTAAGACGTAATGTTTCTGCAAGCTGCGCAGAAACTCATCCTCAGTACCCATTTTGTGAGTAGTGTTTTTTTATGTATATATATATATATATACATATAAATATATATACAATATACAACTGGGATGCTTACAATGGTTTTACAGATATCACTGGATGTGAGGTCAATCATGGAGGACCCAGTGCAATCTTGTGGCAGTTTGGACAGGAGAGAGAAATAGCCAGCTATTACGGATGTCAAGGAAAGGCGACTCGTATTCACTTTGATCAATTTGGACAAAAGTTTGGCGCAGGAGATACGTCTGGTAATCTATGTTTATGGCGGTTTGATGCCCATGCGCATTCAAACAAGCCCTATTATGTAATGTTGACCTCTTGTTTTTTTTCTTTGTTTGTATGCGTCCAGATACATGAATTTAACCAAAATATTTGCTTGATTTAGACGTTGAACTGCCATGCAAAGGCAACAAGGGATTTCACATTTATCGATTCCAGCAGCCTAATTGCTACAGCAGGGACGTCTGTCACGATGGGCCGAAGGTAAAACGTGAAACTATGCCAATTATTACAGACAAAACCAACTTTGAAAAGTAGTAAACGTGATCATATATGCTTGTGGGACACATTGCTACCGCCATCAAAGGCCATGGTTTCTGGTAAGTAACATTTGCACGCAACAAGGAACGACCCCTTCCCTTGTTAATAAACAATGCACATAGCGCTGCCTGGTCACGAAAGCGGTGCATATGCAATTACATATGAGCCAAACAGTCAATTACTATTTTCAGGCGGAAAAAAGGGGGAGATAGTTGTTTCTGATTTAAGACAACGTTCCACAACAATGCATACATTCACAGCGCATCAATCTAGAATCCGATCCATCACCATAGATCCACAAACCAAATCTTTGATTACTGGGTCGATTGATGGAGAACTCAAGGTACACTCAGGTCTGATTCCTTGACAAAGTGTTTACTAATCTTGCTGCGATAGATTTGGGATGTCAGCACATACAAACTGCGTCAGTCATTTGATATACAACCAAGAAATCGATTCCTTGCACCGACATTTAACCGAATTCCAGTGAGTGTTTTGTTTTCTGTACATGTTTGTCCTATCAAATGCCAACTATTTTTTTTTTGTATTAGCTCAAAGCATTTGGCGTAACTCAAATAGAACTCTTCAACGACGATATTTATACATCTGGGCCTAATGGGATTATTAAATGCAAAAGGTCTTTTGTACATTAAAATGTTTCTTGATATTCTTTTTTTTTATGCAAGGGGGGCAGTGATGATTATTTTGTCTTGTAAAAAAATAAAAAATAGGGTAGATTTTAATCATTGTTGTTACTTGAGGGGGGATATATATATATAATGTAATGATTTGGTGGCGAGTTGCTGACAATATTAATAAAAAGGAGTGAAGAATAGCACGTACAATAATTTTTTTTTTATATACACAGGCCCCAAATTTCCATTTCCATGCATTGAAATTCTGATTGCAAAGCTAAACTTTCGTTGTCGAACGTAGGGCACGTAGTGCTGTATCCTTTATCGAATTTAGAGTCTAGCCAAAGACCAAATTTGCCATCTCCCCCTCCTATGGCTATGAAATCTGAACATGACAACATCATGTAGTTATTTTTTCCTGTCCATGGGAATACTTTGATTTTAGGCTGTTGTTCTTGTTGTTGATTCAATTTCCACAAGAAGCTGTTAGAGAGCCGTGCTGTTAGTAAATTTTCACACACACACACACACACACACACACACACACACACTTGAGTACATACCATTCTCCTGTGCCGTAATAATGACTTTGTGATGAAAACGGGTGTGATAGATAAGCTCCAAAAATCTAAATTAATTTAGCAAAGCAATCAAGCGGTGATGACTCGGGTAACTTACCTGTTCTTTTGCATCTTTTATAGTCAAAATACATGGTCCTTCGAAATCTTTCATACGGAAATAAAGAGTTCCTAGACTGACTCCATGCTGATCCAGGCTATACAGCAGGTCCCACTTCTGCGCAATCCTAAATCTTCTGGGAATGTAAGGACGCACCTAAGCAGATAAATTGCATTAGCACGCAAAACATGCAAATTTCAGTAGTCCTACTCACCATTTCAGCTATTGTCTTTGTTAGGACGGCAGTGTTTGCATCGTATTGGCGGCCAGTCAAGCAGATGGATGGTATATTGTCGAATTCATCAATAGACTTTGTCTTTAAGGTTGGTATTAAGCTAGCAATGACAAGTGCATCTACTGCAGCTGATGCTGTTGTTGCTTTGGTATTTGAGAGTGAAGATATAGAGCTGTCCATAGTGCCGCTTGAACTGCTTGCAGAGGACTCGGCTGAAGACACTGACATGGCATCGTCCTCTGGCACTTTTTGTTGCTGTTGATCCCATTCCATGACGGAAGAGGATATCATACAGGGTTTGGGTGTAACAATAGTGATGGTGGTGGGCTTTCTTGGTGTGGTGGAAACGGCGGCAGAAGCAGCTGAGATTTCAGCAGAAGCATAAGCATGTAATGTAGAATGTTGATGAGATGATGTAACTGAGCTTTTAGTAATTGACGTGGTAGATTTGGATTTATGCCATGCTTTGGGTCTTGTCGTTACCGCTGCTGGGGCTGATTTTGTTGCTGTTGTTGTTGCTGTTGCTGTTGCTGTTGTGGGCACTGTAGATGATGGACCAGCCAAACCTGATAATTGTGCATGTCGTTTTAAAAAAAAAGTAAATTCTTTTTATATGAAATATGTGCTACATACCTAGCAATTTACGTACAAATCTCATTATAGGAGACGCATTGCTGTGGTGGTATTTATCGTCCTCTGTGATGGAGCGATGCAATGGGAACAAGCGCTCTTTATTAGTAGTGTATGAGAACGAATGAGAATGATGGTGATGATGGCGATGCGTAGTACTCGAAGCTGTCGCAGAAGTCGAAGAGAGTCTTTTCATAATTAGTTGGGGAAAAGAAAAGAAAGTTTTTTCTTTCAAACAACCCCCAAAACTCCTTTATATAGTATTACATGCATTGACAAGTTATATACATATTGCTTATGGCCCTTGTTCTCCTATTTTTAACTTTTTTTTTTTTTTTTTTTTTTTTTTTTTTTTTTTTTTTTTTTTTTTTTTTTTTTTTCTGTTATATCGGCTAGATGCTTCATGTATTCCATGGAGAATATGGTACCAATCAGATCCCCTATTTCAGATCATTATAATGAATATACACCCTCGACTCCTTTTTTTATACATTATTGTCCAAAAGCATTAAAAGTTATTCTGCAATATGTACATTTATAGACTGCAGTTACACTCAGGAAGCAAAACATACAGACACACTTGCAAATAAATAAGCAACTTTACAGAGATTGAGAGAGAAAACATCATCATGAGGTCATTTATTTTGTTACGAGAATCGAGCGCTCCATCCGTTTTAATCAATTCACTCATACCAAAGCTTCTGCTGCAAATTTCTCAAGAATGACCCTTTCAGATGCAGGGAAGCCTTGCTGGTAAAATGATGAATTTACCACCGTCCAAGCTGAGGACATTGGAGGGTATTTGTTAAGGAACAAAAACAAATTGGTAATATCCGTCTGTCTTTTGATTGATTTCTTCCTTCACATCATGACCAGCCTGATGATCCGTAATTAACAAAGTATGGTCGTCCAAGAATACTTGCAATGCATTTCAAATGCTACGGATCATGGCCCAAGAGACTCTGTATAGTGTAGACGGGGCACTTTTCTGAAAACACGTTGCTTAGGACATCTGCACCACGTCGGTTTTGTGCAATGTGAGAGCCCAATCAAAAGATGCTTGCCAGTGTATAGAACATCCTCTCCGTCCAAAGTAGCCTCTGGATCAATCTCATGCATATGAACAGTGTCCTTGATGACAGGAACCTAAATAAAGCAACTTTCAGTATCACTTGGTAGAAAATTCCTATATTTATACAATCAACCTCCTTTAACGCCTTTTTCGACACCAGAGACTTCCTTACGGCGAGATTCTGAACCGAGGAAATTGACGATTGCCTCGTCCTCAACGACAACTGCAATATCCTCGACGAAACAGCAGCCTAATTTAATTCGTCAGAATCACGGTCCGGCAGACACAATGCAGAGCAAAAGATACTTACGAGAATGTCCTTCATCAGGTGGTATCTCAATCATTTGCTCGACAGGCTCTCTGATGATACCAACATAATCTTCATGTTGCTTCTTGGCCAAACCAATGTTGAAAGGATCATACTTCTTATCAAGTGAAGTGACACAGCTAGCAAAACTAGAAGGAACGTTGCGGACAATGGCGTACATTTGGCTTGTACCGTATGATGGAAGCAGAGGGAGAAAAAAAAAGTAATATGTTCTAATGGTGAGCTATTTATTCATAATTTTCAATTTAACATAATTGATGCGTATTTGGGAAAAAGGGAAGCCTTCATTGAAGTTGAGATCGAAGGTTTTTGCTAAGGCGTTTACGCGACTTGAATAAACGACGAAGTTTCAATAGAATATAAGTAAATAATACAATGGTTCCATAGTATAATAGCGCATTGAGGTCCATGTCTGCAAATGAATTTGATCAGATTATTGCCTGTTCTTTTGTACAAGTAGAATGTAAAGGATATCGATGGAAATCTTCACATATGTGTATTACTTTTTTATAGGATTTCGAAAGCCGGCACTTCTGAGTAGTGAACAAAAACAAATCATAAAATTCAAATGAACCGTAATATTTTAAATGAAGAAAACCATGCCATTAAAAGAAGCAACCTATTTTCTCGGGACAACTTGTCTCGCTTGATTCCCAACTTGGGCTTTTCAAAAGATTGAACTTAGCAAGGTTGCTTCACTTCTTTGCAACCAAAGACCCTCCGAATCATCAGCAATCAAACTTGATACCTTGAGCCAATCTTGCTCCCGAAATTGCCCCTTTTCCTGTTCTCGACAGCAGAAGAAGTTACCATGATTGCTTTTTTTTTTTTTTTTTTTTTTTGAGTATAGCATCTTTCTTCTTCCTAATGTTAATTGTTACAGTCGGTACATCAAGTATAAAAAAAGAAAGTAGCCTGGTAGTATCATGTCTGTAAAAAGAGCTGCAAAGCTTTATCAACTGATACTCTATATAAACTCTAATTGTCGTAAATCTGGACATAAATCTTATAAGTTCGTTTAAATGTCAATAATATAGTGCTACTAAGCAAGACGTATTTAAAGAAAACTTGGGTCAATATTTGAAAAGACTAATCCAAGGCCCCGCTTGTTGCGCTCGGGAATAATATGTTCAGAAGGGACATGGTCAAGATGAAAGGACTACGTTGCGGTGTAACTGGTATAATGTGGCGTTGCCTTGAAAGAAGGAGAAGCTATTGAGGATCTTCTTGTCTTAGAAATTGACGAATACTGTATCCAAGTTCTTTATTATCAATAAAATAAAACAAACTGATATTAGATTTTGGTCTTTCTTCATATCTTATAGTCCAACTTATTTTGATCACATCATATTTGAATTCATAGAATTTTGTCACGTCTGATGCTCAGTTGAAAGAAATCACTCGATAAAGCTTCACTCCAGCTGACTGAATTTTTATTTGACGGGCATATCGCTCCAAAAGCTGTATCCTTGCGATATTTAATACTTGACCCAAGACCCATGATAAACGTCAGTCGTCCTCGATGTAGGTGCAGTTGACAGCTTTCATTTGTGCTGAGAAAACTGATGTCTCAAGAAGCTTTCATCATAGTTGTAAATAAGAATGTCTTTCTAAGACTTCGCAATGATTAGGTCGAAACGACTCGGTTAACTGGCAATTCGAGGTGCAAAAAACAATCTAAATCATCGAAATCAAACCACACTAATGCCCATTAGTACAAGTAACCAGAGGAACATCCTCCCGTCTCTGTTTATAAATAAAAACGGTATACCATGTAAATTGAGATATAAGATATGATTATTAAAAAGAACATTTATTTGTAACGCATGAATAAGATAAAACTATTTTTTTAATCAAGGCTTTAAAGGGAAGAGCCACCTTACTAGATTTGATTTCTCTTTTCATGTGAAGTTTATAAGGTTTGTAATGTACGTTGAAAAATAATATAAACAATAGTACGAAATAGGGCGGCGTGCTTTGTTGTTATTATGTTCCTTCTAGCAGCGATATGCTTGATAACAGTATGTGGCTCAATGCTATGTGTATACGGTATCCTATTATTACATGTATATAATATCAGTTCTAGATCATTGAAAAGATTATTTACCCCTTGACACCTGTAGATTCTTTGTCTTTTTCCTCTCATTGATTTGAAACATATCAAGAAAATGAGGGATAATATTATTTCCAGGGACCTGAAAAGCGTGAAACAAATTTGGAGTTTTCTGTTTAACTATATACAAAAGACAACTGCAAACACACTGTGGGATATTAAACATATAATACATGTGAGTTATCGAATGCAACGGATTATTAAGTGAATTTGTGCGTGAGTGTGTTTTCGCTAGTAACTGTAAATGATTTCGTGCATTCATACTTGTACTGATTTGGGCACTGGATTGTGCACGAGCCTCGCAGATACATGTGCACAGAGTCAAGCAAAAGCCTGGATCGAATGGACATATATACCGTATATCAAACTCGTTGGCTGATTATTATTTTATTTCATTTTTTTGTTTTGCGAATAATGCACAATCACTTCTTGTCCCATCGAAATAGCTCAACAATGACAAGTATTATAGAATCGAAATGAAATTGTACAACTTGCATCGTCTGATCAGAAAGGACAACTAGAGTGTATGACACAGGCATCTATTTTTTTTCTCTCTCTCTTTCAGCTTCGTCATTTTCAAATCAACAATTATCTCCAAGCTAATCTATAATTTCTAAGTAATGCGAAGAAACCTATTTGTAATTCAGCTATCAACAAGCTATCAACAAGCTATCAACATAATCGTTCCCAAGTCTCGATGAGAGAAGAAACAAACAATTCTTTTCCCATTTTAGTTATTAACTGCGGATGCGATACATGCAATCAATTGTTACACGATGCTAAGAGATGATTTTTGGAAATATAGGAGCAGTTTATAAATAAACCTGCTTGCTTTTTGTATTTCATTCTTTCTTTCACTTTCTTTTTTCTACATTATTGTTATTGTTATTATTACCAAATTATCATTATTATCATTAATACAGAAATAAAAAAAAATGACACTCACAATTGATGATGTTGTAACGCATTATGTTCTTTCAAGCCATCCTCGCAATGGTGCCATTATCGATGTAAAGGATAAAAAATCAGGAGAACTCCGTTTTATTAAAATCAGGCACAGGCTGTCCAAATTCTATGCTGTCAGTCTAGTCGACCCAGCTACATTTGAAGTGTGGGCAGAAACTCAAGTTAAAAGTGCAACGGCTAGAATCAAACCCATCATTCTTCATTTGGATAATAAAAAGGATACTTCTGTTGAATTGCGGGATACATCCCGCATTGGTTTTGAATGGTCTTTTACTTGGGAAGGAGAGAAATACAGATGGTAAATTGGTTTTTGTTTATTCAATATCCCATATTCTAAATATTTATACCTTTCAATGCAGGGTACGTGAAAGTAGAATGAGTAATTCATTAGAATGTAGAGCTATTCGAAAGACTGGTAAGTGCTGTATTGGACATCTCGATTTTCTGGCATTCTAAAAACGAAAATTTTTTACACCTAGGTGATATTTGTGTCGCACAGTACTTGCCTCGTATATTGAAGGATGAATACTTTGGCATCTTTTCAGTGTTGGGGTATAACATGCTTCGCTGCAATCTAACCAAGTCTCGTGAGTTGGAACTGATCATGTTGATGTCTTTAATGACATTGCTTGATAAAGCAAATGATGGAAGCTGGAAGAGAGACCCAATTAGCAAAGGTGTTCAAGACGATTTGGCCAACGGAAGTAATAGTAATAGTAGTAGCAGCTTTGTATCACCCTCTACGACTGCAACTACCAATGATTGCTATGAAGATCCAATTCCTAAAAAGTCTCAGCAAAGGAAGCACAAGGTTGAACTACTAAACGATCAAAAACTACAATGGATGCTAGAAAAGGATGTGCGCCGATCTCAAAAGCAGATACAGCTTGACCAAAAGCACCAAAAATCATCACTTAGTGCTGGGAATAGCCCTGCTCATACACCAAAAACTTCGCCCTTACCAACACCATCTACATCAACCAATGTGATAAACACTATCCTATCTCCTCGTCTGGCTCGTCAAAAATCTGCTGCAAACCTTACCACTCCATTCAATGTCGCTGATTCTCCTACATCGCCTACATCTTCTAATGAAAGCAGCACAAACAGTGGTGGTGGTCGACTCTCTCGATTGTTCAGCACGCTCTCACAAGCGAAACAAACAAACGACATGGTTATTATCACCCCTGATGATTCACCTGCTGACGATTTCAACCATTTCTATCATCACCCCAACGATTCTCAAACCAAAAAACAGCAGAAGCAGCAGAAGCAAAATCAGCAGCAGCAAAATCAGCAGAAGTTGCAGCGGCAAAGACAACGTCAACAGCAGCAACAGCAACAGCAACAGCAACAGCAACAGCAACAGCAACAGCAACAGCAACAGCAACAGTTACAACAGCAGCAACAGTTACAGCAACTGCAACAACGACTGCTACTGCAACAACAGCAGCAGCAGCAGCAAGCTCAAATAGATCAAGAGTATTACGAACAACATCATTTTAGCCTGCCCGCTGGTCAACTCTCCCGATTTGCTAACGAATTTGGGAATCTATCATTAAGCTCCAACACCTATGATAATCCGCCAAGTCTGCGAAATATTCGCTGGAATGCAGAACCTGTTGAAGTAGCACCTACAACAAACACTTACATGTCCCCAAGAGTACCTCAGCAGCAACTGCAGCAGCCGCAATCCTATGCTCACCGCAGCAATAGCAATGGCAGAAGGCCGCATATGCTGAGGGATCAGCAGCGAAGATTATCTGCTACAGAGTATCCCATGTACTACAATCCTAACCAACCACAGTATAATTACAATCGATATGCTTCTACTTCAGATTATTATGCACATCCATGTCATCAGCAACCAGCTTATGATTATTATCAATAAACGCGCTCACTGCCACTGTGCTTTACATAGTTTGTTTTCTTATTTCTTTTTTTTTTTTTTGAGGGGGGGGGGGGAATTAAATCCGAGTTTTACTGTATTCAGGACATGTAGCGTGTGTACTTGACATCATAACAAGCATCGTAGCCTTCTCACGCTCAATCACAATTGCTAGTTGAGCAACATTTAAAAACAAACAAAAAAAAAAGTTTACTTTCGAAGATTCGGGTGTAAGAGGGTATCATATATCCATTAAGCAAAGTACGGGCAAAAACTATAATAAAGCCTCAGCTTTCATTTCCCTCCCCCCAAAAAAAAGTAACGTTTTCAACAATTACGCTGGATAATATAAACCAAAAGTATCGCGTTTGATAGTGGAACAAAACGTGCAGGAAACTATTCTTTTCGGAGGACTCATCAATATGCAGGTACTAAACTCTACAGACTCAGTATTATCGAATGTGTGAAAGGCATAGTTTTCCCAGTACTCAAAAGCAGAAGGATTGGTCATGAGCCATATTCAAGTTGGTAACAGCATACAGCAAAAGCAAAGAGCCAAGAACATCCACAAACCCGTAAATGCAAGCAACAACATATATTTTGGCCATTGGGTCAACAGAGAAAAAACTCGTTTCCAAAGTAATCTCTCCAAACCACAGTGAGCGTACTTGAATAAGTAATCCCATACTCCAACGATGTACGCTGTAGACATTTCTCTGTAAACACCAAATCATCTTTAGTCAAATTCATCATCGAAGCTAATAATGAGAGTCTAAATAGCGTCAGCATTCTATTGATCCTCAGTAAATGTTCCCTCCGCATTCTAATCTCAACATAATTAATCAAATAGTGATATCCTTATGTACACCTAAACAAGTTGTTGGCGCTGGCGTAGGCCTTTTCTGGTGTAATCATTTGGTTCCAAAGTTTACCAGCAGATCACTTACTGGCTGCTACAATGCTAGTAACGCTGGCTGCAACTGCATTGTCGCCATAAGTCGATAATGTATATATACCTGACAATGACATTTGAGGTGCTGCCATCGTTCAACCCGACACCGATGTTATTGGTCCATTGTTTTCATTGTTTAAGGACGTAGAGAATTTGCTACCAATATTATCATTGATAGTTGATGTGGTAGTGGTAGCTGTAGCAACGGCGGCGGCGGCGGCGGCGGCGGCAGCAGCAGCAGTAGCAGTAGTAGTAGTGGTGGTGGTTGTTTTTATATCCCTGCTGAATGGAGAGGAGGAAGTTAGCAAAAAAAAACAAGATGTTATGCCCAAATATTATTCAGTGTATTTTCTAAAGTTGTTGCCAATGACAAACCCAACATATTTGATGAAATCGAATATTTCATATCGCAATATTTATCCAAACCCGTTGTTATTGTAAACCATACTGCTGCTTCTATAGATTGTATTGTCATCTACTAGGCTTGATTATAAAGCGAGACATATTATAACTTGTGAGTACATCAAGCCCATTGAATACCTGTATCCAAGAAATCAGGTGTTTGAAATGATGCTGTTGTTTCGGATCCAAACGGCGAGCTGGTCGTATTAGGTGATTGTATGGATGATTGAGAACTACTACTCGCTGCAGCAACTATTAGGCAAATATTGAATAATCTGCATACATACACTTCTCATTTTGACCTACTTTTAATGTTTTGCTTTTTTTTTCGTGCGTCATTTGTGCAAGTTGTAGCCTGATGCAGCGTTGGCAGGGTCGTAATAAAAAAAAAGCAAGGTATGAGCTTAGTTGCGTGTATTATCGCTATTTACATAAAAAATACGTTACAATCATCACAGGCTGAATGCGCATTTCGAAAGTAAAGCTAGTTGATACAGTCGATTGAGATTATAGAAAATCACTTTTTGGCAATGAATTCGAGCTCTAGCCGCCTTCTTTTTCGTTTGACAAGCAGGCTTAGTTTGTTCATTATTTGTTGTAAATATTTTGTATTGACTTAAAAAGAACAGAGGTTTTCAATGTAGTACTCACCACAAGCATGGTTCTCTTGAATAAGATACAGGAAGAAAAATTTGCTTGTTTCTTGTAACTTTTGTTCTTTTCCTTCATTAGATGCGCTAATATTTTTATTGCGCACATCGTTTGGGTTTCGTTTCGTCATGGTGAGCATCACAACAACTTGGCTCGTCACCTTGTCGGTGAAAATAGTAGTCCATGAAAAAAGGGGTGTTACCTCTCACAATTTGGAAAGAGAAGGCACTAGGATTAGCTTTAGACATACAAGTCGTTGACAAGAATGATCAACGATTAATAAATGAAAAAAATAACACACGAAAGGCCAATTGCTTGTTGGACTTTTTATGTTGAGACTCGCGCCCCATACTCACTCGGCAGGTTTAATCGCATAAATGCAAGAGGAACAAGCTCTTATTAGTGTATGTCTCTTTTTTTTTATTATTTATTTAAATAGATAGATAGTATAGTGAGTACAGACTTTTTTATTATCAAAAATAGTGTCAGTATAAGTGGGAAAAGATATGAGAATGAAAAATGGTGTAAGGGAATAGAAAGATTAAAGTATATGCTTAATAGTTATGGCACTATTAGTTTAAAATAAACTAAGGAATAATATTAAATAAATAAACAGATGTTGACAATCATGTTTATATTTTTAATGGTCGGCAACGCGGACATCGGCATCGTTAGCAATATTCTTGACTTCGGCGTCGTTAGCAACATTGTGGACAGTGTTCTTGGCCTTGACAGAAACACCGCTGACATCAACAGTGCCACGACGTTGATGGCTGGCAACACCAACTTT
>MU619303.1:2636-15334 GCA_025201805.1 Parasitella parasitica
AAAAAAAAAAAAAAAAAAAAAAAAAAAAAAAAAAAAAAAAAGTACATCGTTATAGTTTAAACGCAAAGGTGTCGCAACCAAAAAAAATTGGCTAATTATCCATTCATCAAGAAATATTGGTATATGGCTTCAAGTTGTTACATCTATCACTCATCGTAGGTCAACTTCCTTTTGGTCACGTGTAGTTTGTTTTTGCGCTTAAATTGCAAGGAGTGCTTTCGCTAGTTAGATCTCTTTTCCCTTCATTTTCTTCTCGATGAACATTCTTATTTACAATGATCTCGGGGCATCACCCAACTCAGTAAAGCAAGCATACAATTCTCTGAAAAAAATTTTGGGTCATGTTTACGATATAATTCAAATTGATCGAAGAGTTTTACAAAGTGAACCCTGGGAGGAAGGTTGCGTTATGCTTGTCATGCCTGGTGGTCGAGATTTGCCATACTGTGAAGCATTGAATGGAGAACCTAATGCGCGGATAAGAGCATTTGTCCAACAAGGCGGTCGATATTTGGGTTTGTGTGCGGGTGCGTATTATGCTTCAGCGAGCATCGAGTTCGAAAAAGGTAGGGCGCTGATGGAGATCATCCAACCAAGAGAACTGGGATTTTATCCAGGACTATGTCGAGGTACTATGTATCCTGGATTTGTATATAATAGTGAAAGCGGAGCCAGATCAGTAGCTGTGAATTTGGACCGAGACATACTATCTCCATACTACGATGGTGACGATGTGCCCGTCGAGATTAATATGTATTATAATGGAGGAGGTTACTTTGTACTTCCAGAGAAACATGATAATGTGACAGTCTTGTGCCGATACAAAGAGCCTGGTAGCCTGCGTGAAAATACTGGATCTCAACCTGCAGCAGCAGTTGTGCATTGTAAAGTTGGTCGAGGTCATGCGTTGCTGATTGCGGCACACCCCGAATATGATATATCATCTCAAGACCTTTTACTTGCAGATGAGGGTGCTGTTGGCCAATCTATGAAAAACATGCTTTGTGATCTGAGCTTGTCTGAAATAGAACGAAAGCGCTTTCTTCATGCCGCATTTGCTTTAATCGGTTTAGACGTGGTTCCTGTTGCAGACATCATTGTTCAAGAAAACAAAATACCAAATGTTGCGCCTTTATATTTCTCTGGTCTAACCAAGCAATGCGTGTTTAAACCCGCGTCCTATTTGCTGCGAAAAGCCGACCCCATAACTCACATCTTGGAGGATAGCCATGATGTATTTCACGTATCTGCACTAGGCGATGCTCCTAGCGAATGGGTACGTTTATTATCGCTATGTCGAACCCAAGAGCACAAACCTCCCGTGATTGAGCTTGTATATCAAAGTACCATTAATGCAACAGAGCCCATATACCCACCAAGATTATTAACTCCCCATTTTGACCTGGAAGAATATTTTAAGCAATTGGTAGAAAAGAGAAATTTGGAAGGGGACAGAGGCGGCTGGCTGTCATTTGGCAATGGTATATTATATTCTGAAATGGTTGCAAGTACACAATCCGTCATAGACAAGTAAGCTATGTAAATTGAGTCTGTGATTTAGTGTCATTTACAAATCTTTGCAGGAATTCTAGATTTTCTCAAGCATTACCAACTGGTTTTGTATGCTTGGCTGCAAATCAAGTAGCAGGTCGAGGTAGTTGATTATCTAATAACAGCGTAAATTATGGTTTTGACTGAATTGGTAATGTAGGAAGAGGCCAAAACTCATGGATGTCTCAAGCTGGGGCACTCCAATTTAGCTTGGTTGTTCGACACAATGTGAATATTAGACATGCTCCCGCGGTTTTTATTCAATACATTGTAGCCTTGGCTGTGGTAGAAAGTATAAGAAAAAGAGCAGGATATGAAGACATACCATTGCGATTAAAGTGGCCAAACGACATCTATATTAATACAAAGTCTGGCGAATTAAAGGAGGTGGGAGGCCAATTGATAAATTCAACAATTGTCGATGATGAGTTTGTGCTAGTGATTAGTAATAACATTTGAATTATGTTGGAGTGTATCCTATATGTAGAAAAAAACTAATATTACTTGCCTTTTTTTTTTTTAGGTTGTGGCATTAATCTATCCAATGCAGAGTCTATGGTATCCATCAATGATATCATTAAAGACCACAGCCCAGCAGCCTCTGAATTATCAGCTGAAGGTTTTTTGGCTGGGATACTCGTAAAATTTGAAGTTTACTACAATCAATTCTGTGAAAAGGGTATGGGACAGTGGTTCCTGCACAAGTACTGCCAGAATTGGTTGCATGAGCAATAAAATTCACTATTTTGTGGAAGATAATCGAGACTCAATTACCACAAAGGACGATATCGAAGCCATAGACTACATCACTGATGAAGGGCATGAGTTTCATTTGAAAAACTTAACTGACTTCACAAATTATAAACTTCTTCAACCCACTCCTATTGAGCTTGGCACTGAAGATGAGACTTCAGAAAAGCGAATGGCGATTAGATACTGCCAAAAAAAAAGCTAAAAAAAAGCCAAAGAGATGAAGGCTGAAGGCAGCACCTACCAAAACTACATAGATGAACAAAAAAACACTGTTTTTTGTACCAAGTTCTTCTCGGCTGCCAAATCCCGAAGATTGGTTGGTATTTCTGAACGAACTGCTCAGGGCCAAAATTTTAGTAAAAAAGTGTAAAAAACAACAATAGATACAATTTAATTCCTTCTTTATTTTTGAAATAGGATAACGTGCAAAGGTTAGACATTTCTACTCTATTTATATTCGTTGTTGTAAACGGTCTGTCTGTCAGTTACGCCGTAACTGTCATTCAAGTTTTTCTGTATTTGATTTTACATAATCAAGTACGGTATTCTTATATCGATGTTTCTGACACATTTGAAAATGACATGCATGGACCAGTCCTTACATTGGTCTGTGCGTTCCAAATGTGGTTTGTGGTTCGATTTCTTTTATAAATGCTTCGCGGTTTCACGGTTAGATATTTAGGTAATTTGTTCATTAGCTTGATTTGGAATCTCTAAGGTAGCTCCGTAAGAGATGACATTCAATTACTTTTTTGTGGGAATTTCCATCACTTCAGCACAAAAATATAATATTTGAGTCTGGATGGAACATCTACGATAAGAGGATCAACATTGGTAGCTGCCCTCGCAGCCAACTTCAAGAGGAACAAAAAAGTCAAATCTTTGAACTGTATGAAGAAACCCCTTTTGCAACGGAAGCTGTCGAAAGTGCAGCCAGAGAGTTGAGAGCTTTAGCTTAAAGAAAATCGCAGTCAATAACTTCATCTTGCATAAGTGTTGTCTCTTAGTGAGCTTGCCCACCCTTAGCTCGAAATGATATTGGTCGTATCAACACAAGATTTGAGTGGCCATAGATACGGATTAAATGCGAAACTTCATTTCCATTGATGAATCCATTACGAAGAACAGTCCAAGCTTCAACGACTGTTCCATTATCTCTAAGAACTATCCCGGCTGTCCATTGGAAATATTTTTGTCTTCGTTATTTACCGCTGTTCAAAGAAATGTAGTATACTAGCTAATTACAGGATGTATTCCAGATCGTGCCCTGTTAAATCGTATCTAATGTTTTCGAGTCTCCTCTGTGCCCTGCTGTTTAGTTACCATTGACTCTGCCCACCATTTGCTATTTACCTGTACAACAAAAGAGCGGATTTGGCAAGGCATTATCTTTGAATTCTTATGGCCCACTACTTCAATTTCAGATGTCAGAATGGCTCTATTGTTTCCGGATTTCACCCAGAAGAAAATAGAAGTCTTATTTATCTCCCTTCTTACTCGCCTGATTTAAATCCAATCGAACAGTTTTGGGCAGTTATGAAAAACAAGATTAAAAATAGTAAGTTTAGTGGCAATCAAGGCCATCATTCAATAATCTCTGAGACGTGTAACCTCGCGCCAAAAAAAAAAGCGCTGAGAAACTGTATCCAGCACACTGTCAACGTCTTCCCCAAGTCTTTAAACAAGGAATAATTAAAAAAACTGCTCCAGACTTTTATTATTTCTGAAAAAAAAATTCAAGTAAAAAGGTTTCTGAGATCTAACCTTTTATTTCTGATAAAAGCTGACAAGTTTCTAAGAGAGGAGGAATATCTCCCTAAGAAGATTTTAAGCAGGGACAAGAAGTGTTGAATACTATCATATTTTTAGATTTTTACTTAAGATTAAAAATGCCCAAGAATAGAGAATTTTTTATGGTCTAATGATATGCGATTATGCTCCAATTATTTTATTTTTGATCAAACAGTATTTTTAAATGAATACAGTGAAAGTTCTTTATCGAAATTATCCACGTGTACTGCAGATACCTAAAACTGAACAATCATCAACGGGCCGTCATAATAATAAATTATTTCAGGTATGTATCCGATATCTAAATATCTTTTCAAAAATCATAACAAATTCAAGCAATTGGCAATCTCTATTTTTATAACTTCGCATTACCATTTTATGTTACATCTGTTGAGTTAAATCAGTATATCAATATCAAAGAAAGAATATACTGTCGGGAATCGTTATAACAGACGGGTTGGTGTACAAAATGTGTTTGGTATAGCGAGTTATTCCCCATTCAGTATTTGGTACTTTACAGTACAGTGCCTGGAACCTGGAATCTACCAGAAGCTTATTATGAAGCTTAGCTTTTGTTAGTAGAATTACCCTCAACCTCAATCCTAACCTCTATTCTACTATTTTTCTACATGTTCAGCATTAGAATCACAAAAAAGGAAACTCGAAGAAAGACATCAGTCATTATTATGAATAACAATGGTAATAGGGCTTCTTTGCCACTAGCAATTAGCAACTTATGAATTATTCACAAATAACAAGGGGTCATTACAGCAAAACGTTGTATTCATGAATTATTTTCTTCTGCTTCCAATCCGATGATCCACATCTGTTTTATCATATTATCGTGAAGAAAGGTATCAAAAATACTTACTTTGAAGAGCTGTAGAATTGGTATTGGCGTGGTATCACCTCCAGAAAGATATTTTTACAGTTTAAAAGCAAGACCGTAAACTTCGTGAGCCATTTTTTGATTAATTTTTATAATCAAAAGTGCCCTGAAAACACGAAAAATAGTATCCATTGGTAAAAAACTATATTATATTTGATTTTGGTGCAATTTGATCATGATTTTTTTTTCGATGCAAAATGACAGATTTTTTCGATTTTTTCCTTGTATCCACACATCCAAAATCATTGATTATGCATTATTCTCGATTTTGGCCTCAAAAATGCAACTTTTTACTATATTATATATTAGAAGAAAATGATCGTAAAAGACCATTCCTTGATCTGAAAGACTGCAAATGCGCTCTAATTAAGCAAAATCTCGACTTTTCCCTCTTAATCTGTTTTTGAGATTTTTCAGCAAAATTCTTTCCATAGGCATACGGGGATTATGAAAAGTTACCAGCGTGTAAAGCGCCCAAAAATACAGCTATTATCATAGACTGACAGCCGTGGTTTGCATAGTACAAGAGGATGATATTTTGCCCCAAAGGAGTAATTTTGTTTTTTTTTATCCAAATCGAGTTTCTGGAAGAATTTTTCCTTCCTGATTTTGGACAATTTTATTCGCCGCCATCTAAGAAAAATGGTATTTTTTTCAAGAAAGCATTAGCTTTGAAAAGCCATAGCTTACCCAATTTACTAGAAAAACAATTGAAATTTAGCTTATTTACATGATGAACTTCTTGGCTTTCTAATGGTAGCACTTGCATGTCTGCAACTGGCCTGACGATCTCACGCTCCGATTTTGTAAAATAATTTTCGGAAAAAAGTAAAAAAAACTCGCTACCTTCATCTGATATCAATTTGAAAAATATAAAAACTTGCTCAAAATTATGCAATTATGTAATCAAAAGGTGCCTTATAGTCTAATGCATTTTTTTTAATTACTTTTTTTTTGTGTTTGAGGTTGCTAAAATTGTTTTCTTACAGTTTGTCTTTTTTCTGACAATAACACACTAAAGTTTACGTAGATAAAAAAAATTGGCGCCTAGAATCTACGATAGAAAAAATGGCACAGGCTTGAATTGCTGTTCTACCGTACAACTGGATACAGAGAACCCTGCTTGGTACTTTTCTGACAAGACCTTCTACACTAAAATACGCCAGATCAACCGAATGTATAAGAAAATGCAGAGAAAAGGAAACTATCTGCCATCAGGATAATACACCCCCATTCATAAAAATCCATCTGTATATGATTTAGTTAGCTTATTTTGCAACACATTCTCTTTGCATTTTCACTATGAATAAAACAAAGCAACTACTCTTTTTCTCTAAAAATGGAAATCCCTACTTTATCTTTTAGTGAGACATTTCTCGTCTCTCAGAAACTTATTACCAGAAACCCTAATATTTATTATCACAATTACCATGACATTTATCATTTACTTGAATGTTTTTTCAGAAACGATAATAAGACTGTATTTGATTTTGTAAAAACTGCCAACTGAAAAATTCCAGCCACTCATTTTATCATACTTTATTTACATAGCCCTCCTCATTGCTCTCTTTGTCTGTTCCATTCCCGTCATTGAGGACCTCAATCATCTCATGCTTTTGTGCCCTCCTAAACTGCAAATCTGGCGGCACGTTTTTCAAAGATATCTCGTTACTATTACTCTCTCTAATGCAGATATGCTCCACCACTTGCTCGCTATCCTTCATTGCTCTCCTTCCTTTTCTTCTACCTGAGATGACTCATTACCTCTGTCGCGTTCTATTCATTAATCAAATATTTGCAACTACTCTCTTGACAGTCTGGGCAAGCTCATTGGCGCTGGATCTTTGACTGTATTCCTCTTCTTCCCATTCCAGTGATTCACCTTGTTACTCGTGCTTTGGAACGTTTCGTAGCTAAATTACAACTAGATTCGTGGAAAACTGGCTTATTTCATTTACTTTCCCCTCCTCGTTTCAAACCCTACAGTTTTTACTTAATTTTTTTTTTTTGAAGGTTTTTATTACTTGCAATTAACTGTGACAAAATTTAAAAATAAACTAAAACGAAAAAGTGTTCAAATATCTCTGTAGAGGACTACAAGGAGCGGTGGACTTGATCCTCATCGATTGTTTTTTTGATGTTGAGACGGATGGCGCTGAAGATGGAAGATGGGAGAAAGGGTTGTTGATTGAAAACCAAGCGATAGTGAGCCTTCCAAATGTTAGCTAGCGTAAGCATGACGATGAGATGAGAAGGAGCTTGGGGCTTTTGACTGTAGCGAATGGAGTAGAAATCGAGGGAGAGGAGGGAGTTTTGTATATCACGTATATCGACTGTAGGCCAAAGGAATGCCGTGATTATATTCTGCCATACCATGGCTTTGGGCACAGAGGTGAACAGGAAGTGATCAACAGAATCAACAGTGGATGAGCAGGCGATACAAAGTGGAGACAGATGGATGAGAGGAAATAAGCGGTTGAGGAAGAACTGGTAAGGAGTGCAAGTATTGATGTAACGGTATAGAACATTGCGCTGGACCATTGTCAGGGTAAGGGACCAGAAGAAAGTCCAAGCAGAGGGATCAATCGCACTTAGATGTTGTGGAGCAACAACAGATGAAGAGCACGCTTCTCGAAACGATCTAGAGCTGCAACGAGCTGTTGGGGCTTGAGGATCCAGATCCACAAGTAGCTGATCAGTAAATGGACGAAATGATACTGCTGTTGAGGAATTGGTAGTTGGCGCGGCAGGATCACAAAGAGGAAGGAAGAATGGTTGGATGAGAATTGAGCCTTGTTCGATGTCTGGCATCAGTTGCCGTGGAACTCGCTTCATAGCAATGAGGAATGGGTGGGCGGGGTCTTTCCAATGTAGGAAAAGCATAGTAGGATGCTTCTGGAAAACATCACCGACAGACAGAGACGCAAATCTCTGGGAAATTTGTAACTGCTGGTGGAGGCGGTGTATAGAATAGTTTGTAGCGGAAGCTTGAGCCCGGTAGCGTAGTTGATGGATACAAGGTCATAATCACGAGGCAACATATCCATGGATCTGTATAGCATGTCAATGGTGCTAGTCCACCGAATTTTTGTAAAGGACCTGCGTGCATTGGGTAGTAGCAAAGGCAGTTGATGGAATTCAGTCTGATGCTGGTAGTTGATGTGCATCCATAACATGGCCAATAGAGGGTTACTGCTGGGGTTAAACGTTTCTATTTGCAACAATGACTGTATCCACCGGAAGTAGAGAGCAGCAGACTGCAGTTTGACATCGAGTATACCGAGGCCACCTTGATGGCGAGGTAATATCCAGTTAGTCCACGGAATGGCAGGAAAAATGCCTTGTTTCAAGAATTGGATAGCGACCGAGGGAATCAGCCGGAGTTCCTTTTGGGTCAAAGGGGTGACTCGAAGCAAATACCAGCACTTGGAAAACAGTAGTGTGTTGACAACAGTGGCTTTACCAACCACAGATAATGATCGACCAGTGTGAACCTGAATGTCTTGCTTAAGTTTTCGGATGAAGGCAGCAACAAAGTTGGTCCTCTGTTGCGTACTTTGTATCAAGGGAAAACCAAGGTAGATGAGGGGATCAGGATCTTGGATGGTATGCAAATGGTGGATGTTCATATCCTGCAGAGAACGGCTCCAAAATCGACTAGTGTCTCGACCAGAGATAGAGAAGGCGTCGACTTTGTTGTAATTGAACCGTGCGTTGGAGGCTCGACAAAATAGGTCCATATAATACTTCAGTAGACGAAGGTCCTGGCGATCATGTACAAAAACCAGAGCATCATCAGCATAGCACAGGACCTTGGTAGTGATCAGAGCCCGTGGCATTGACCGTGCGTTAGACTGCAGTTGATAACCATGGAAGTCTGGATCCTAAAATATGCTTTATAAGAAGAGTTCAAATGCCAGATCATAGCAGATACAGGAGATGGGGTCGCCTTGTTTGAAGCCACGGAGTTTGCGAACCTCATCCGAGAAGAATCCATTAATGTTGATGCGGATACGGTTTAAAGCCATTAGATTGTATATAAATTATACAATACTTGCAGGAAAGCCATACTGGTTGAGCACAGCTCGGAAGTAGGATAGGTTGACCCGGTCGTAGGCTTTTTCTTGGTCAAGAAGTAAGCCAATGTCTTTGTCGAGCGAGGCTATCGAGTCAGTTTGTTCAGCGATTGTCCAGCGGCGCTCGGCATCTTCCATGAGGATTTGGCAGCGCAATCCATTTTCAGCTATATACTTGCCAGGTATAAAGCCAATCTGTTTGGCATTAATCAACTTGGGGGACACAGTCATCATGCGTTGATTGAGGACCTTGGTGAAGCATTTATAGTCGCAATTAGCCAGACTAAGGGGGCGGTAGTTGGCCATAGCCTTTGAATCACCCTTCTTCTTGAGGAGGGTCATGATGGATTCATTCCAGGAGTCAGGGAAGATGGCATGGTCCAATGCTGCGTTGAATACCTTCAAAATCGTATTTGCACAAAATATTTGAGGGCGCCTGCAAAATCTGAAAATAAATTTCACAATTATGATCTAATCAAACTCACAAAAATGACCTAGTCAATGATATAAGGACTATAATAAAAAAGCATCATGCTATACGCATGTTGGCATAGCATATCTATATATAAATTTACTGCCTTCTTCACTTGAAATCTATACTATTTAGTTTTTTGGAGTTACAAAATCATCTCTTTATATTTAATCTATCATGCTTAAAAACCTTCAACGCAACATCACACATGACCATTTTATGGGTTTCATGTCAGTAAAAGAGATCTGCCAAAATGTCGAATTGCTGATAAAACATTCAGAGACATTCCTGATCGGTTTCGTAGAACTGACACTGTTAAATACCATCCTCGAGGTGGCCCACGAAATATAAAGGTTCAGTAAATCCACTCTGAATTTTTAAGAAATATAATTGATGAAGAAGGTGAGGGAAAAATTTTGACATTAGAGAGATTTCAGTAGAGACTTACCGTATTGACGAGTTCCTAAAATAGTTCCCTTCAAAAGCTGTGTTTGGCCCTCAAAAGAACATCCCCAATGGAGGAAATACAAACAACTGAAAGAATAGCAAGAGAACGAAAAGATTACTGTATTGGCCTTTCGCTCAAGAGTATTAATTACATGACAAATTGTATTTTTGTTGATGAAAGTAGATTTAACGCTTGTATGGTACCCGGACGTGCAAGATCAGCCAAAGGAAAGAAGGCCCATGTAATCACAAAGACGGAAAGAGGCAAGAACATTTCAATCGTTGGTGCTATTTCAGCAAAAATGGTTGAATCTTTACAAGCTGTTATGATAAATAGTTTTACAAACAGGTTTATCTTTGCTGAATTTATCACACAGCTGTTGTAATGGGTTGATAAAGAATACCCACATCAAGAATTCTATTTTATTATGGATAATGTAAAATTTCACAAAAGTCCTATAATACAGGATCTTTTTAAACACTCAAAACATTGCTGCCAATTTTGCCACCATATTCACCTATGCTAAATACTATAGAAACTAGCTTCAAAAAATTGAAAAACTTTGTTAGAAGGAGCCCAAAGGAAAACAAAGAGACTATTTTGGGAGCTCATTAAGGAAGTAGAGAAGAAAATAACGTATCAAGACTGCGAAGGATGGGTCCATCATTGTGTCAATACTGTTAATAGAAGTATTGTTGGAGAAAATCTCACATTTGAAAATTAGTGTTAAATTTTATTGAATAAAATGATTTTCTTTATTAAAGTTGTTATTCCTAAATACTGCCCGTTCGATAAGTACTTTTCGTGAGATTGACTAGGTCATTTTTGTTAGGTTCTCCCAAATATTTTGTGAGATTGATCTGAAAATACAATATTCTGCCTGGACCTTCTTTTGGTCTCTGTCACTTACCAAGATTCAGCGGAATGTTATACCGTATATCGTTTCATTAACAATTGTATCGCTCTTGCACCGGATTTTTCCTAAGCACCATAGCTCGGACATATGTGTTGTGTGCTCTTCTACCTCAGATACTCTGAATCACTTCCTATTCCTCTGTCCGATATAGTCAAAAGCCCCGGGCACCCTTTCATCTCATATTCATGATTACTCTGGCTAACATTTGGAGGGATCGCTATCAGTTTGTCTTTAACCAGAAGGCTCTTGAAGCCGTTGCCGTAATGAACAGTATCCGACTCGACATCTCCAAGATGATCGACGAAGATCAAGTTCATGCTTCTTTATAGGCTCTCTATCTGTATCCTGTCTTTTCCTATAGTTTTTATTTTATTTTATATTATCCTTTATCCATTTTATGCTTTATTCTTCATATCTTATCCTTCTATTCTTATATAATTGATGATTGCGCCCGCCGCTTGATTACACTCAAAACTCTGTGATTTACGCGGAGCAAGTAATAAAAACCTTTGAAAAAAAAAAATACGATATTATGTTCAGACACAGTTTAGTTTGCTCTCTTTTTTTGATGATGATGCTTGTTGTAAAGAAACGAAATGCCTTTCACTCTTGCTCGGAAGCACCATCTTTTGCCTGAGGAATATCCTTACTCAAACCAAGCGACTTTAGGATAAAGAACAGATTTTTTTCTTGTGTTCTTGCAGAAGAAAATTTGTTTTCTAGAAAATCTAGTTTTAAGACAATGCTGCAGAACTTCATCTTATTCCTTAAGAGTGACTCGATGATCAAGCTGAAAACTTTCCAAGCTCAATTGCAAACGAGTTGCTTCTTCGTTAGCACATGATTCTGCTCTATTAAATTCAAAGTGGCAACAGAAGGAAGAATTTTCATTTCGTCAGTAAAGACAAATTTGAGTAGTGTAGGACTAGGCTTTGTTTGATCTTGTAAAGAAATCTCTTCATGCTTATACAAGCTTTTTCCATTCAAGTAATCTATAGCACTGCTTATATTAATTTGATGCTTTTCTTTTTGTAAAACCAGCTTTCTATTTGGGAGAGTCATGCGCTTTTTCCAGATCAAATTGACTTCATATAACCCTTTTTATATCGATTCTTCGGTATTGGTATCTGAAGTAGTTTTCTGCTTTTGCTATCATAAGCATTCGGTATTTCATCGAGTTGTTCTGCAAGAGACGCAAGTTGCGCTTGACAGTTTGCTCCAAAATAAAAGAATATGACTTCAAATGAAGAGCAAGATGAACGCGGTAGTAAAACAGACGAAAGTGGAAGAAGGTAATGAATGCTGAAGTATTTTATTCCAAGACATTAATTTAAATTATACGTCTTATTTAATAGCATACATCCGTAAGAGCAACTTTACAAGGTACAGCCTCGCAATTATTTGTCTTGTTTTGGTTGAGCGTTTGAGCATTCAATGATTGCAGCCGTGAGATAGAACACCATTTGGAAGCACCTATTTTCTCATACTGGGATCGTAACAACAAGAAGGCCAATGTGGCCACCACCACACAAACTCCAGTTGTTCATGCAAATATGCTTTGGCAAACCGTCACGACTTGGCTCATCATCCATATTACCACCTTCAAATGTCATCTATAAGAACTGAAACCGCTGTAATATTGAGGCCGGCAGAGCAATAAAAACAAATACACGTTCTTGCGGCTTAAGTTGATTCAGTTAAACGCGCTGCATCAAAGCCAGCCTACTACACACTATAGTAGACAACGTATCTAGCGGTGTTTTGCGAAAAGACCATCATCTTTTAAAATCTACCGACTTTGA
>MU619303.1:16017-63366 GCA_025201805.1 Parasitella parasitica
CAAGCGCAGGGGCAGCATACTTCACAGAATGAGCGCACTAAACACAGTGTTTAATACAAATCTAGACCTTCGACTCGGTATTAAGTTCCTGTCAATGGCCACAGAACTTAAACGAATACGCTCTATTCTTGAAGTATGCTTGGATCACACTCTAAAAATTGAGAACTATAGTTCAGTTAGTAAGCGCTGCTGGGAGATTGTGTTGATAAGCGCTTACATTGTCTCCATCTTTGAAGCCAGAGTGGAGTTATGCCGAAAAAAATCGTTTCTCTTTTTTTCCAATGTTGCTATGAGCAACTGGTTTCTATTGTAGACAATGTCTTTAATAACGCGTAAAATATTACTTAAAGTGCAATTCATAAAACACTTTATCTTTTTCTTGATGCTCATGTTGAACGTAAAGTATCTGAAAGAAAAGCGAATTGAGTAAAAAAAATCGTTATTTAGTTTTTGCAAAAACAGCCAATTGAAAATTTCAAGTACGCTGATTGGAATTTTGTAGGCCGCCATTTTTTTTAAAGATTTTTATTGTTTGCTTCATGTAGATTAAAGTAGCGATATGGTAACCAAGAGGCGGGTGCAATTATATTGATAGTATTAATAAAAAAATAAGTATGAGAAAGAGATAGATAAACTAAAGGAAAGAAAATTACAACATAGAGTGAGCCTGATCTTCGTCGATCATCTTGGAAGGCCGCCATTAAACGTTTTGAATCCGCCAATTGGAATTTTAAAAATCCGTCGATTGAGACCGTAGGCACGAAAAAGTTCACATTGTTGGGATCACACCAGACTACGGGCTGCTTCAAGTAAAAAGCCTCAAAAAGCGAGATAAACTATATGGTCTTTTGCCTGATGGTAATAGTTTTGACATGATGAAGGGTCTTTTGATTCCAAAGAAATAAATTCTACGTTCAGGGGTAATTTTCGTTTTTTGCTGAAGCACATTGTGGACATCAGGAAATGAGTTCAGTAAAATCATAAAAGCATGGTAATCTGAATTATTACAAGTGCATTAGAAATTGATGCGTGTTATCAAGAAAGAAAACGTTATATGTAAATGGTAGTAAAAGGGCACGACTTTTACCCACAACATTTGATACGGCTATTATACAGTTGTCATAATAGCAATCATCCTCATGTTTTCAAGACCTGTTCGAAAACCCGACAAAAATTAAGCTTAACATTTTTTCTAAAATGTTGTCAGTAACCTTTTCTTCTTCTTTATATTTTATATCACTTTAATTTCAAATGAAAGATTACTACAATAAAAAAACGATCCTTATTACTGGCGCTACTGGATTTGTTGGAAAAGCTATATTATGGCAATTGTTAAAAGAAGCTGGAACAGTGATCGATAAAGTGTACGTTCTTATTCGCCCCAAGAGGATTCCGGCTGGAAGCCCTTCACAACGCATTTTAGATGAAATTGTCAATACCCCAGTAAGTTTTTCGCTGATGGTGCTGTCAAAAGATATTCATGATTTTGCCTTAGGTGTTTTATAAGCTATTAAGATATTTTGATAACGACAAAGAAGCATTGAGACGAAAGCTAATCCCAATTTCCTGCGATCTATCTCTATCACATATGGGATTGTCCATGGAAGACAGCATTCAAATGAAGGACACAAATATTGTTATTCATTGTGCGGCTACGTCAGAATACGAAAACTCGGTGGAATGGAATCTAGAGGTAAAGCTTGCTGTACATCTCGCTTTCTTTTCTTTCTTGCAATACTGATACCCTATTTTGTTTTTCTTTTTTTTTTTAGACAAATGTACTGGGAACTATTCGATTAATGGATTATTTGGATGGTTGCGATGATGTTTGTGAGTTTTGGCATTTTTAAAACGTTTGTAATATAACAGCTAATCCGGCCTTAAATAATCAGGTTCTTTTATTCACATGTCGCCCATTCATATATATCAAGATGCACCCGACGATAGCGATGATACTGTCATTTCAGAATACATTTATGATATTGGACTTGGAGATCCTGAGGATTTTCTAAAGCAACTCCTTGGCGCAGATGAAAAAGGTATACAATAGGGTTTTTTTTTAAAAAAAAAGAGACGGGGACACTAATATGCCTGCTGTATCACATACATATTCCAGAATTATCAGCATTGGTTAAGCGAATCTTACAAAAATTCTCGACATTACATCTATTCACAAAGGCACTCACAGAACACTTGATCGCGAAAAGAGTGAATCAAGTTCGAAATGTTGAAAATCAAGGATATCCCCTTGCTATTTTCCGCTCTCATTTTATAGGACCTGCTGCAGTAGAGCCCACGCCAGGCTGGACAACTGGCATGTCGGGTGTTTCTTCATGGCTGGCACTTTATGGTCATTCTATACCTATCATTCAGCCAGATCAAGGTCGACAATATGCAAATGTATTTCCTGTAGACTATGTTGCTAAATGTATTATTCACTCAATCCACACAATTAAATACCCGGGTCCTGACTTTGTTGCGCCGTTTGCTAATAATGTGATTAAGAGAAACTCGACAGCTATCTACCATCCCTATATATTCAACATGTCAACTTCAGCATTCATAAAGCCAATCACATGGTGCGAAGCATACACTGCCATTCAAGATTACTGGACTAGGCCAAGCAATGTGATTCCCAACAATCAAAAACTGCCTATAGCTGATAGCTATTTTTCCAGTAATAAAACTTTATCGAAAGCAAGATTTTTGATGCAATATTACTTTCGATCCTCTGCCAACAGCAACAGCAGTAACAGCGGTTTGAACAGCGTATTAAGCAATGGAAATTCCTCATTCAATTTATACAACGCTCCATCGCGAGACTACAACCAGCAGCAAGATCAGCAAAAATGGATGGAGCTGGCTTCCAACATCCGTAACAATCTTGCCAGACAAAACCGTTATCCTTGGGAATACAATACAACACAATTCGATGCTTTGATAGACAAATTGGAAGGCATAGATGTTTTGCAAGACCTGAGTTGGCATAACTATTTTATGCAGAGTTGCCATGGCGTCCATGTCTACACTTTGCACTGCGGACATCATATGCGCACTAGTGTCCTGCCTTCATTTCAAGTATGCTCGCTGTACTCTCATTCCAACACGGCTTCTATTATCGACTCTTCGTTCAAAAGCGTAGTGTATACCGAGGAGGAAATGCGACAGAGAGTGCAATATATGATTGCGACTGTGATAAGCTCGTTGAAAAATCCTGGGCAGTTTATACAAAATGAAAAGGAATGGAAGCCTATTTGGATCGAGTATCTGAACGACATGCTGGAAGATTGGTGCGACGAAGGGTCCATTGAAGCCTTGGAAATTAGCATGAAAAAGAAAGAAATTCAGACCAGGTGGCAATTGAAGGTTGACGAGAATAACGAAATGACCAAAGTAGCCGTTCTGAACGATCCCAGAGTCGGAAAAGCCATTCAGCAGGTAAAATGGGTTGACAGAGACTGAGGACAGACGCTAAAATATGTACAAACTTCAGATTTCTGACAGGTCAGGTATGCCTGTTGAAAAAGTAATGGAGGAAGCTATGCGATCATTGAATAGAATCCAAGAGCGAACACAATTGCCTTACGCTTGGTTTGCTGCGACATTCCTTCAAAAGCTATTCAAAAGTATGTTTAGTGGAATTTACATTGACAAAGCTAGTCTAGAAAAGGTAGCTATGTATAAATTTGGTGGTTATTATTGCGACTCATGTAGCAAGTAGATCAGAGAATCTGTCAAAAACAAGCGTGTCGTTTATGTGCCTGTTTCCAAGACTACATTAGACCCGGTTCTCGTGTGGTATTTAGCCATACGCTACGAGTTGCCTATCCCAGCGCTCGTTTTAGATGAAGCCTTGGCTATTTTGGGTCCCTTCTCTGACCTGCTTCGACTTGCCGGTGCAGTATTCATCAAACGAGACCCCAATACTAGGTCGACGTTAACTACTGCTGTCACTTCAGCCTACCTTCAACATCTCATGCAGGAACACGGCGCAATGACACTGATACTGGATAAAGTGAGATCAAGAACGGGCATCTTCCAAAAACCTTACCAGGATGGGCTTGTGGATATGATTATTGGCCAAGATGTTGTATTTATTCCCATCAATGTGTCATACGAGGAAGTACCTGATATTGTATTGCTGATCGCACAAGATTTGCAAACGAGCAAGAGGAAATCACAACACAATGGCAACAATAATGGTATACAAAGATCGGCCTCCCATCGCATGTCGACACCTACCAAAGTGTCAAGGCCCAGCGAAAGTCGATCCCATCGTGTACGAAGCCGCAGCTTGAATGGATGGCAAGAAGAACAAAAGACGAAGTCAGGAGCTGAGCAACAAGCGATGCATTGTGGCAGATTGCTTGTAGGTTTTGGGCAGCCAATTTCGGTGGATGGCAGTGTTGTTGGGGCGCAATGGGCGGATACGATCCAGAAAGAGCAAAAGAGAGCGACGGTCATCAGTCCAATTTCACTGGTGGCATCAATTTTGCTATATAGCCGAGTCAGAGGAAACTGCATTGATTTACAGACAATGAAGGACTATTTGGAGTATTTGCGCGTCTTTGTAAAGAGCCAAAGCATTGCAATGGATTGGCAAGGTAAGCATGCCAAGATAAAAAGGAGCATTCGGTTTAACAGATTGCGCTGTGGGTATTACAAAGACTTTGAAGACACGGAAACTATCATATTTTACAACATACGGTTATTGGAAAAGACTTCGAATTTGGTTACATGGGACGAACGAAACAGTGGATTTACGTTTAAAATTAGCACTAAATCGGAAAGCATACTACAGCTGGCATACTACGCAAACCAGGTAAGCCTCTCAAGTGCTGTTTTGTGTGTAGCATGCTGCTAACGTTTCGTAACATCTAGGTGCGCGAGCTGTTTGTCTTGGACTCCATCTTTGCGAGCACTTATCTGTCATTTGGTAGCTTAACAAAGGTTGCTGAAATGATTTTTATCGAGAGATTCGAGTTCTTGGCAACCTTATTTCAGTATCACTTTGAAACGTCGTGGAACATTAAAGAGGAATACCAGAGATTGAAGCTAAAGTACCAAGAGTACATGGGCGGAAACGAGGGCACTTTGGAGAGAATAGTAACCAAGGTCAATCTCAGTAAAAAGTACAACCAGTTTGGTCTGTTGGCATCTTTTATCTACCCCATCCTTGATTCGTTCTGGGTCACTTTGTGTGCATTGTCGTCGCTGAATGATGTCAAAGCCTTACCATTGTCTTTGGTACCAACCCTATCTCAGTGGATAGGCATGCATTTGATCAGCGGTAGAAGAACCATCTACAGCGAGGTTCTATCCACTGAATACAATCAAAACACTCTACAGACTTTGGTTCAGTGGGGATTATTGAGTAAGAAATCAACAAAGCTAATCCTCTCTCCCGATGCTCAAATGCTGATGCAGGCACTGGGACTATCTACCAATGAAGATTTGATCATTTTAGAGGTAAATCACTTTAAAAGCAGTGCATTCGTCCAGCCATTGACAGTATTTTTAGCATGAATCTGATGAAATTGCTGAACTGTGTAAAAAAGTTGAACAGCTACGAAAACGAGACGAAGACGACAGTTTATCCAGATATATTTACGAGAAATGCCAAAATCAAATCAGATCATTAGCCAAAAAGTCCACGTCTTTCAGCAAAAAGCAGGGTGCGACTGTAGTTGAAGAGAAAGAAGAAGCCATGATTCAGCTTGGCTATGCTTTACTACAAAGCATGGACAATAACGCTACCCTTTGACAACGAGAATAAGACCACTGTAGTTACACGTGAACAATAGCGTCATTTGTACTGTAAAACATTCCCTTTTTCGGCAATCTGACAAAGAATCTTGATAGATTTATTAGGTGTAGTGCCAAAAGATAACATCATTGCTGGGCGATCCCAAACATTCAATTTTGAAACCCATTTAATAAAGGTAATTTACCAAAATGAAGTAGTTTGCTCTTCTTTACTGTTCTCTGGGGAGATAATAAACATACACAAAATGGCATTATTCACAAGCAATAATTCAAGGTCTAAAGTCAACATACTTTTACTTTTGTTTGCAACTTTTATTGTGTATTGCATCTATATCATTTCATACAACCTGCCAACCACGACCACAGCTAGACATGAATCATCCACCAGCATCCCAACTAGAAACCCTAAATCTGATATCTGCAAAACTGATCAGGTTCTGCGAAATGTCGATCCCAACCACACAAATGCTCATATCGAATTTTGGAGACATTTGAACGAAGCGACGATTCAAGTATACAAGAAACGATGGCAAAAGTTTGTTTCTAGTGTCGAGCACACGCACATGCCTCGTGGTGTGTCGGGTCGAGGTATTGTGCTGGTTGCTGGCAACGGAGATACATTCGACCGCGCATTGACAACAATTAAATTGCTGCGACATTTGCAGCGTTGCAAGCTAAATATCGAAGTGTGGCACTTGTCTGATGAACAACCCTCCCAAGCAATGAGGCAAGAGCTTGAAGACTTGGGTGCGACACCAAGAGATTTATCAGATCCTCAGCTAGTTCGGCCCATCATTCATCGAAGAAATGCAGACAAGCAATTTCAAATCAAAGCAGCTGCTGTCATCAATTCTGCTTTTAAAGAAGTGTTATACCTTGACTCTGACAATGTGCCGGCTCAGGACCCAACATTTTTGTTTGACACGCCTGAATACAAATCCATGGGTGCTTTGTTCTGGCCCGACTTTTGGTATGTATGCTTGTGGACGAAACAAATGAACCCAAGTGACTTATGCTTATTATAGGAAAACTCATGGCGATAACAAGATTTTCAATGTACTCGACATTCCATGTGAGGATGAGTGGGAGCAAGAGTCTGGACAAATGGTGATTGACAAAGAAAAGTCTTGGGTCCCATTGCAATTAGCCTGGTACATGCAAAAGCATTATGAAATATACTTTCAGTTCTTGAACGGCGACAAAGATACGTTCAAATATGCCTGGAAAGCGTTAAATAAGCCGTACCACATGGCAGAAGCTTTTCTTGGTATGGCTGGTACTATGGTCAATAATCGATTTTGCGGCCATACAATGCTTCAATACACTCCTACCAGTGACCAAGACGACGATCGAATATTGTTTGTGCATGCAAACTTGCTCAAGATTACCGACAAGAATCATTTCATCCATGGTGATCAGCCTGAGCATCCTTGGGATTTGGCAAAGAGATCTACCATGAATCATGCCAACACCTGGATTAAGCCAGAATTTTATATTTCGAATCAAGGGCAAGCTTGTATGGATTTCACTCATCGCCAAGGTGAACCAGATGCCATTACTGAAGATTTCGATTATGTTTTACCGGATTTCCAGGCTAATTACTTCAAGTTTGGGGGGATCGGTGGCGAAACAAGATAATGACGATTGTGAATGGAACCATTACAAGCCCAATGCACCAAGTGGTTATTGATCATCTATTTGTTAAATAAATCTCTTGGCTGCTGTTTCAACTCTGAACACCCAAAAAAAGATATCGCTAGTTGCTGTGGAATACACATTGTGTATTTGATCTGACCTTGAGTAGAAAAACTTATCAAATTACTTTGAATATATAGCGAAAAAAAAAAAAAAAAAAAAGTAGTTTGTGAATTTCGTTTCAAGTATATTTCATTGCCAAAAAGAATTAGCAGGAAAGGCGATTTATTATGGCAAGCATTCAAGCTGATATATTGAAGAGCAAAAGTCTGTTATTTCATTGTTATTGTTTTAGTCAAAATATAACTACTTTTGCATATAAACCTTGATATAAGCATTGCCCAGCTGAAAATAAGATTGCGGTGTCAGACAACTATTATAAGGTGTAATTTGGTTCGTTCTTCATACCTTAAAAGCATGTAACAGAAACGACAAGGAATATACCAAATAAAACCGACTCAAGGGTAGGATATGTGTCTAATTTTGGATAGGCAGGGCGTGAAGCTGCACAGACCAAAATGACCTGCGTTTTTACGCTGTCATAGTCCTAAGCCCACAATGGGTTGAAATTTTTAAATCTTAAACATTTACTTGTGTGTCAAATATGTTAAAGTCAATTTTTCGAGTCAAACCCATTAATGCTAGGCTGTTCTCGAGTGAGAATAGTGCTCCAGTAGCAGCAACAGCCAACTGGGTGCCCAAGAAACGTGTATCTAGACCTACTATGGAGAAAATCCGAACTTTAGCAGCCTCTGTAAACCATACGATACATATTAAAAGCCATAATTGGGACTAAAGAAATTGTTTTACATAGCAACCTGAAGTGTACAACACTGTGTCCTTATCCAAAGAATTCAAGTTGTCTGTTGAAGCTGTACGACGAATTCTAAAATCCAATTATGTGCCTCAAGAACAAGACGCCGAAAGACAAGAAAGCAACCGCTACAGAGCAATGGGCGATCGTAGAAAAGAGTTTAAAAAGGTCTACAACATTCCTGAGGACAATCCCAAGACATTTTGGAATAAAAAGACAACTTCGAAGGAACTAGATTTTTCGACTAGAAGAGAAGAAAGAGGAGGAAAAAACATGTGGTCAAATTCTGTATACAAGAGAAGATCTTTTGATGACAGTGCTAGTAGATTCGATATTGACAAGGATAACCGACCTCAAAGACATTTCGATAATTATGAGCCAAATGTTCATTCAAGACGAAATTCATATAGTAGGGATGATCAGAAAAGAAATGTGGTTAGTGGCGATGCTCGAAGAAATTTTGATCAAAGACAATCTTTCAGAAGAGGTCGTAATGGTGGCAATTATGGAGAGACATCTTACAGAAAAGATAGATTTAATGCTAATGAAGGACGAGAAAACAAACCCTTTGGACGGTTCACTAATGAAAATAGATCATTCAATGATAAAAGATCCTTCGAACGAAACGACCGTTATCAAGACACTGGTAAACGACCATTTAATCGTCAAAGAGACAACAACAATGCAGCAGGTGACCGCAGATTCCCTTCTAACCAGAGATGATGTGATTGATGAAAAATGTACCAAATGATTCAACCAATAAAAGCAACAACGACGCGCGTTAATTTCTTCATGTGTGTATGTGTGTGTATGTGTGTGTATGTGTGTGTGTGTGTGAGAGAAACAAGAATATTCATGAATGGGTTTTTATTTAATTTAGCCAAGGAATATATCATTAAACTATATGGACATTATAGGGTTTTGATTTATTTATTTTTAGCAGCCTTCTCGTCTTCATAACGGCTCTTGTCAGCTTTAGCTTTATCATCATAGGGCTAAATGAATTTTTTTTAGTGGTTAATTTTAGTAGAGGTGAGGGGAGCTAACCTTCTTTTCTTTAGCATCCAGGCCCTTCCATTTTTCACCAAGAAGCTTACCAATAGTACCTAATAAATAGAAATTAAGATGCTGCATAGTGGGATGAGATGAATCCGAGGTAGGTACCAAATGAAGCATCGGGGTTCTCTTCCTTGATTTTAGCACGATTTTCTTGAGAAAAGAACATGTAGGCAGATAAACTACGCTTGGGAGCAGCAGGATCTTTCTTTGATCTTGGTTTGGTAGCTTTGGGCATCTACACAATGAAAAGATGAGTTTTTCGCTTGCTGATGCGAATTTTAAACTCATCATTAGATGTATATACAGTGTGTATTCGATTTGCTTCAATGAAATGAATTCATGATATAGCAATACAAGAAATAAAAAGGAGATTAACTAGTTATTTATATGGTCAATTGAAAACCGCGTTGAATAGAAAATAATGATTTTCGTAAATGTATGGATGGAGGAAGGGGATGGAGGTATTGGGAAGGCAAATGTTTAATTTTTTTAAAAAAAAATTAAAAAAAAAAAAAAATATCGCTTACACACTGTATAGTGTTCAATGAGAGGAGCTTTTATCTCTTACCTTGTTTCAACACTAGAAAGTTGTGTGAGAGAGAATAAGTGTAAAAAAAATAAGGTGAGTGTTCAGAGCGGTAAAAAATAGCAGTGTAGAAGGGAGGGCAGGTAGTTGCAGCTACCAGTAAGATTCAAGATGGTATCAGGATGTCCAATCATTCCTGTATTGCTGCATCCTTACAGTCACGTATAAAGGAGGGATGAGGAAGGATGGGGGAATGGCATAGCACAGCCGAAGGAAAAATCTTCCAAAACAGTCGTATTACTCAACAAAACAACACCAAAACACGTGTATCACTATAAACTAAGCCTTTGAAGCAATTATTAGCATGATGTTTTTCATCATAACATGAAGATGATAACAATAGTTTTATTCACTTTCTTACAAATGTAAATGTTGATAAAATTAGTTCAATCCGAGACACGCAACGTATGTTGAAATTTTCTTTTGCGCATTTAGATCACAATTGAGCTTTTTTTTTTTTTTTTTTAGTTCGTTTACATCAAGAAGCTGTTGGATTCCTTGTTTGGGAAGTATTCGTATTATTGCCGATTTGCTGTTTACCTCGCTTCTCTATATACTTGCTTTCATCAGACATAATCCAATCAGTCTCCTGTTAAGATAGCTTTAGTATCTTTCATATTACAAATTTGATTCTAATGATATAAAAATAAAGCAGCATTGAGTTGCTGATAAAAATATACAAATGTCAACGCTTTCAAAATCCGTTTCAATAAGGATTATAATGTCCTTTGTACGTACATTTACTCGCAACAGAGCAATTTAAATTTAGGGACCGTTGCTATGGTTACATGTTACATTTGTTCTCATAGCAACTACAGCCAAATGGACATTGTCAGGTATTCAAACAAGTTTCAAACCATCCCTCAGCAAATGTCGAATAAATAAATATCTTAAATTGGTAACGTTTAGCTCAGCTGAAAAATAAAATAATAAGGTTCGCCGCCCCATTTCAGGAACATATTGGTCCCAAAATCCAAGACATATATCGCTTTTAATTCAGTCAAAAAAAATTATTTTTAAACGTCAATTGGAGCCATCAAATGCGTATATTTTGCCCATCATACAGAATTATTCCTCCTTCTTATCTTTTTCACTTGTTTTTTTTATTTCTTTTCTATTTGCATAGAATTTGAATCTTAAAAACAAAAAATAAAAGACAGGACATGTCAAACACACCACATCAAATTAATGGAGATAACCATTTTAATAATGCATATAACAACAGCAATAATCAACATGTCCACCCTCAGTATCACAATGGGTCATCTAACTTGATTGACCAAAATAATACGAATCGACAAAGACCATCCCAAAATTACATGTACCAACAACAACATAATTTACCCGGAGGTGCTGCTACTACCACTGCTATTAATAGAATGCCTCAACCAGCAAGACCATTCAATGGTGTCACCTCAACTCACTTGCAGCCAAGCCCATATCATAGAGAATCTAGCAATATCAATAGATCTAAATCACTGACCAGACCGGAGCGTCAGAGGCCAAGACCTGGCATGATCAATGCCTCCAACAATCTCGGAGCAAGCCAACGTCGTACATCCGGCTTGAACCATCGTAGAAGCAACTATGGCCACACCGGAGACATCTCTCATAACACACATAATCAGCCAATGTCAAATAACTTGCAAACGCAGCTGGCACAACAAAAACAGCAACTGAATCATGGTGCAGTGCCTGTTGCCAGTAACATTTCTGACGTGAGTGAAGAGAAAGAGGAAAAAGAACCCAGTCCACTCAATAACTGGTGGGCGTGGATTGCGTTTCTGTGCACATGCTGCTTTCCTAATTATATCATTCGTGTTTGGTTTGGTAAACCAAACAAAAACATGCAGCAAGCATGGAGAGAAAAGGTATGCACAAACACAAGTTTTTATTTTTTTTATTTTGCAAGAGATTAATTCAAATTAGGTGACATTGTGTTACTTGGTGGGCTGTTTGTGTGGATTGTTGGCATACGTTATCTACGGTTTAAATGTTGATCTATGTCCAAGAGATAGATTAAGTTATCCTTACTCTGCCATCAGCGCACAGGGTGTTCGTGTGCCCTCTCAAAGAGAACAAGTTTCTGTATTCGGCCAGGTCTTCCAGTTTGATACTATGCAAGGCTACTTTTCATCTATCAATATGAATTTAACCTCGGATTTCCAAGGAATGGAGCTTGGCTCCGTCTTCGATAGTGATACAAAAGGTTACTGTACTCCATTCAAGCAAGGCGACGTTGATCCCACTCTTCCTAGCTGCTCAGTCACAAGCCCCTATGGCGCTACATTGCGACAAGCAAATGGCTCGTGTGTTCCTCTTGATAGCTTGCATAGATACAGCAACAATGATGATAGAATCAGCTTTGACTGGGCAGATATCCACACAAGTCTTTCCGAAAGGGAGAATTCAGACATGGTGATCATTGGGGACAGTGTCCTGAACATGACATCTTATTTCCAAAAGAATGACCCTTCCATCTTTGGTGAACAAGTAGATAGAGCTATTCGAATTTCTCGTGGAAATGACTTGACCTATGCTCTTTTGTACACTCCAGCGGGAAAGAATGCACGCCATTGTATTGCTGCGAGATATACAGTTGGCACTGCATCTCAAGAAGCCGCAAGTTGTATTGCTGATAACATTATCATGACAGTTATGTTTGCAGTTATCATTATTATCATTATTATTCGTTATTCCATGGCTTGTCTCTTCCAATGGTTCATTAGTCGTAGATTGACGACACCAGGTGGTCGATCTAACTGGTTGGCTTGGCGTTCTATTAAAGGAGGCAATAATGATCCTGCCAACCACATTCCGGGCCCATACAACAACTATGGTCTCATGGCACAAGGATCTGTCAACTCATTTAGCAGCGGCTCTGCAAACAACAACAGCAGCAACGGCAACCCAACACTAAGCGTTCAAAGCTCTAATCATGGTCTTAATGGTCATCGTACAGACATTGTGGAAACCGAATTGTATACTGTCATGTTGGTTACATGTTATTCAGAAGGTGAAGAGGGCTTACGAACTACTATGGATAGCTTATCGAACACTACTTATTCCAACAAGCACAAAATCTTTTTCGTTATTGCGGATGGCTTGATTACGGGGGCAGGCGAAACCATGTCTACGCCTGATATCGTTGTGAATATGATGGATTTGACTCCTGCCATGACTAACCCTAAACCTTGCTCTTATCTTGCTGTTGCCGATGGTGAAAAGCAACTAAACATGGCCAAGGTATACGCAGGCCATTACAACGGAACTGCCTGTGTTACCATTGTAAAATGTGGTACTGAAGAAGAACAGCAAGGCCCAAAACCTGGAAATCGTGGTAAACGTGATTCTCAAGTTATCTTGATGTCGTTCTTCCAGCGCGTATTGTTCAATGATCGTTTCTGTGAACTGGATTATGAGATATTTTGGAAAATGACTTGGTTGATGAAGGGCGTTACGCCTGATAAATTTGAAACAGTATTGATGGTGGATGCAGATACTCAAGTGCTTCCCGAGGCCCTGACTTATATGGTCGCTGCTATGGCGAATGATATCACTATTATGGGACTTTGTGGCGAAACACGCATTGCTAATAAGCGTGCTTCTTGGGTCTCTGCAATTCAAGTGTTTGAGTACTACATTTCTCATCATTATACAAAGGCGTTCGAGTCTTTGTTTGGTATGGTCACTTGCTTGCCAGGTTGTTTCAGTATGTATCGTATTAAATCGCCTAAAAACGGGTCCTGGGTCCCCATTTTGGCTAACCCAGACATCATTATGGAATACAATCAAAATGTGGTTACTACACTCCACGAAAAGAACCTGCTGCTCCTTGGTGAAGATCGCTTCTTGTCTACTCTGATGCTGCGTACATTTCCCAAACGCCAAATGATGTTTGTGCCCAATGCTCGTTGTCGTACAGTAGTTCCCGATGAATTTGGTGTATTACTGTCTCAGCGTCGTCGATGGATCAACTCTACAGTACACAATTTAATGGAATTGGTGCTGGTATCTGATCTCTGTGGCATCTCTTTCTTGTCCATGCAATTTTCTGTGTTTATTGATTTGATCGGTACATTTGTTCTTCCTGCAGCCATTGTCATGTCTATTTATTTGATTGTTGAAACTGCCATCACACCCAACCCTCAATGGCAATCGCTTGGTCTTTTGATTGCTATCCTAGTTTTGCCTGCGGTCTTGATTACAATCACTACATTGAAGTTTGTCTATGTGTTGTGGATGATTAGTAAGTGCGTCATAGCGTATATTTGTTTTGCAGTAATTGACTCGTGTATTTTAGTTTATATTTGCGCTTTACCCATTTGGAACATGGTGTTACCCTTGTATTCATTCTGGCATTTTGATGATTTCAGCTGGGGCGCTACTCGTGTAGTCGTGGGCGAAAAGAAGGGGGATTCACATGGTGATGCAGACGGCAAATTTGACTCAAAGAGATTGGTCTTGAAGAAGTGGGAGGATTGGGAAGCAGAGCGTACTGGCCATCGTCAAAGTCGTAAATTCCACCTTAAAACGCCTCAGCAGGATGTATTTTCTGCATTTGATGGTGTAAAGTATCACTCTCCATTCTTTAAATAACGTTTCGTTTGCTTTTTAGAACATCATATCCTCTCATTTCTTTAGGCAGTAATTATTTTGTATTCTTTCTTGTAATATATATATCGTAGTTGATAATTAAAACTCTTGATAAGCATTTTGGCAAAGTCAAATTGGAATCTCGAACGGCATATCATCCTGTCTATATATTAACTAATTTTCTGCGCTCTAGGAATACTACTCGCATGTGCAACAATCATGATGCTAAAAATAGCTCTGTCAGATTGCGGATGTTTTACATTAACTCATATATGTCATTTAATATACACCATTATACCTTGGTTCAGTGAACCGTTTAACCATGCAACCCACAGAGAGATAAGCCCCACGGTACAGATGTATATTAGTCTTATAGCATATATCCATTTACATGAATTGTTCAACATTTTACTAATCGATAATATATATTGGTTTTATAATATTATACAGAAACCCGGATACCACCAATTTTTTTTTGTTTTTGTTTTTGTTTGAGAAATTTGATCGATTGTGATGCTAGATTCAGCATGCCACGCTGCTCTTCAATCACCGTTTGACACGATATGAGAAGTCGATAATGATATTTGCCTCAGTGAGATACAAGTTTCTCAACGATAAAGAGTAAACTTTTTAATTTTGTCATTAATTTGAATTAATCAAGTATAATAAGACCTAATGGTTCATATCTTTGGATACTGTAGGCTCTCCACTATAGTACCAACTAGCCCATATGTCGATCAGCTGCAGTAATTGGCCAGGAAGCTTATTTACATCTATTAGTAATTTTTATTATACACGAACAACTTTAAAACAATTATTCTTTAAAGAGAGTTGTTCTTTTTATACTGGTTAGTCTATACCAGTAAATTTCTTATAAAAAAGCATATACATATCTTTATTTTTTTTTTTTTTTTAATAAAGCGTGTTATATCAAAAGAGCCTTCATATTAGACCCTGGACCAAGACACCTAGACGACAAGCACTAATGCATGTATTACACGGTACATTTAAATGTACATTATTTAGCCAAACACTTTATTGACACATAATGCCTTTAAAAGTTCATCAATAAAAGCTGTTATTTCTGCACAAAGAAAAGTAGTGGATTGGAAATGGTGTTTAATAAGATTTATAAAATCGTAAAGCTGCCTTTTATCTCCTGGTATGATTTTGTATAAGGATGAATGCCCTTGAAAATTGACGAGGATGCCAACCAAGCAACAAGTTATGCTTAGTTTGGATTTGTCGTCTTAATCATCACAATCCCATTTTCTGTGGATCGCCCAACGTTAACAAGCAATACAGTGAGCCTCAACTGATGACAAATGACACCTTGAGCCGACTTTATTGTACAATCTGTTGATAAGGATCGCCGTTCCATGGCCCAAAATAAAAGGAACAGGAGCACGCAATTGAACAATTTCGAGCCAATCCAAAGCTTGATTGCATTTGTCTACTACTCAAATTGACACTGTGAGACGCTAATGTCTCGCTCTTTATACAAGTTTGACGTGACCTAATGCATATCCCATTGGCCGTGGATAGCTCTAAAACGTCACTTTTACCTGATAGCCATGGCATATAAAAAAAAGGAGACAAAGAGGAAGCCCGAAATTAAAAAAAAAAAAAAAGCACTCTCACCCTTTTTTCCCTTTCTTTTTCAACATAAAGGATTTTATCAATTCTAACCAAAAGTCTTCAACATGACCACGCTTTTATCAAACATGCAATTGATAAACCAACAACAAAAGGATACCCTGCAAAGATTCATTCAATCAAGGACTGTCGGTGATGTTTTGGACAAAGCCAAGCCTGGCCTCCGTGATTTGGTTGATCTCCCTCTGACCTGCACTGTGGAAGATGCCTTGGATCTGCTTTTAGCCAAGGACATTTTATCCGTTCCAATCTATCATATTGAAGGCAATGAAAAGAAGTATGTTGCCATTGTAAGTGCTTTGGATTTACTCAAGTTGCTGAGTGCAAAGGTAAACGTGTAAAAAAAAAAAAAAAAAAAAAATTTGTGTAATGATCGTGAGAAATTAAAAAACGGGCAGGTCTCCATAGAGACGTTGCAATCAAACAGTGACACCCTGTTAATGCAGCTAAGCGAAGCTATATCCATTTCAGAGCCATTGGCTATTCTCAAGACAACTGATAGCTTGGATCAACTTCTCCCTCTTCTGAGCGTTGAAAAGGTTCACCGCGTCTTGGTTCAACAAGCCTCTTCCTCAAACTTTGTGTTACTTTCTCAAATGGACTTGATCCGCTTTTTTCAAGCGAATAATCATCACATTGGCTCGTCCGTGTTGGATCTACCTGTAGATAAAATCAAGTCTTCCGGCATCAGATCAAGCATTAATTTCAAATGTACGGCAGCGGTGGCTTTTTTAAAATTAGCTGCTGACGCACATATCAGTGCGCTTCCTATAGTTGATGATAATAACGACCTTATCGGGGAGATCAGCGCCCAAGATTTACGTGGTTTGAACAGAAACCGATGGGATTCACTCTTGAAGCCTGTTGTGATGTATTTAAAGGCTAGCCATGGCGATTTGTATGCTCCATTAACTTGCCATGATCGCTTCACACTGTCCCAAATTATGTCGGCTTTTGTCTTGCGTAAAACACATCGGCTTTGGTGGATGAATTACGAAACTGGGGAACTGAGAGGCGTTGTTACATTGACTGATATTTTGTCCACTTTTACATCAATACATTAAAATTATGGATATTCTAAATTTCTTGGCCGTTGAAGATGTCATGTTGTTGGATTTGAGGTTTTTACACCCTTACTGGGTAATCTGACGGTCAGTTATGACTACAGGCACCCTTGGCCCAAGGAACCTCAATGATTTAATGATCCACCTCCGAGAATTTTCATGCAGCTTTAACTTTGCAGATACGACGTTGAAAATGCTGCGAGTACTCGCTGCAAGTCGACATATTCTTGTGTTTATTTTTTTTGGTCTATCACGCCTTCTGTAATGGAACTCCATTAGTAAACTTCTTGATCTCTTGTTTGTTTGTCGTGTTGACATCAGTAATACTGCAGCAGGTTGAGCATCATGTGAAGTGACACAAAAAGTGTGCTGAAGAAAAGCAACAATAACACAACGCCTTGTTTTGTCTTCTTTTCCTTATAATATCTTGATTTCTATTAAAATGGAGGAATCCCCTTTTTATCCACCACAACTGCATCACCAACAAAATATAACAGCCACTGTTCCACCACATCGTGCAAGGTCTTCTTCATCTCCTCATCTCCCGATGTCGCCACCATCATTGAATCACAACTCTTTTCCGCCTTCTTCAAATCACTCTTCTCAAAATCACATTTACCCACCTTTTCAACCACAAGGACAGCCAGCTTTTCAGCCGTATCCGGTGCCGTTACAGCAAAATCGGCAAGTGCGGCGATACAAGACAATAAAACGACTTGTACAAATACCCAAAGGTAAACTCGTACTGGACTGCCCTGTCCCAATTCAGTATTTGGAGCGAGTGCCACTTCGCGATCCAAAGGAATTCAACATGGTGAGATATACAGCCATCACATGCGACGCCAACGAGTTTCACCAAAAGAAATATACGCTTCGACAAGAAATTATGAAAAGAGAAACTGAAATTGCGATTTGTATTACAATGTATAATGTCAGTTCTCGCAGTAATTCTTGATCTTGATCTCAGCACTGATTTTTTTTTTTTTTTTTTTTTTTTTTTTTTTTTAATATTTTTTTTTTTTTTTTTTTTTTTGATAGGAAGATGAGATTTTATTGTCAAGAACACTACATGGTGTCATGAAGAATTTGACACAGCTAACTAAACGGTATCGGTCTCGTATTTGGGTAAGCTGCTGCCGTTACTTGGCTCTATGGAAACAGCGTTGATTCGAGTTATTTACTTTTAGGGCGAGCATTCCTGGCAAAAGGTGGTAATTTGCATCATAGCAGATGGAAGAGAGAAAATACATCCAAGGGTCCTGGATATGCTCTCTGTCCTGGGAGTCTATCAGGAAGGGATTGCAAAAAGTACTGTCAACGAAAATCCTGTTCATGCGCATCTATACGAGGTTTGCACTGGTTATACACAGCAGCGAGATGATTTTGTATACTAACGTGTTTTCCACCCAAAAACAAAAAAAAAGTATACGTCTCAATTGTCACTCACGCCAGACCTCACGTACAAGGGTGCTATTAACGATATTGTACCTGCACAGATCGTATTTTGCTTGAAAGAAAAGAACCAGCGCAAGATCAACTCTCATCGCTGGTTTTTTCAAGCAATATGTCCTATTCTCAGGCCCAATGTGTGTATCCTGATGGACGTTGGAACGAAGCCGGGCCCTCACTCGATTTACAAGTTATGGCTGCCATTTGAAAAGCATCGGGACATTGGCGGCGCTTGCGGTGAAGTACGTGCTATGACAGGAAAGGGTGGTATATACTTGATGAACCCATTAGTAGCTGCGCAGAATTTCGAGTACAAAATCTCCAATATATTAGACAAGCCATTGGAAAGCGTGCTGGGTTACATTCAAGTATTGCCAGGCGCATTTTCAGCATACCGCTATGCAGCAATTCAAAACGATTTGACAGGTGAAGGGCCATTGAAAAAGTATTTTCTGGGAGATACGTCTAGTGCCAATGTATCTGAAGGGATTTTTGAAGCCAATATGTATTTGGCAGAGGATCGTATCCTATGTTATGAGTTGGTAGCAAAGGCAAAGTCGCAATGGAGGCTTCATTATGTGTCTGGTGCGTATGGTGAAACAGACGTGCCTTTTTCTGTGGCAGAATTTATATCCCAAAGACGACGATGGCTAAATGGTATGCACAAGCCCATGTATAAAGTAACTTGATTATGCTTACAGTGTAGATGGTATGTAACTGTATAGGGTCTTTCTTTGCTGGTGTTTACAGTCTGGTGCACTGGGGGAAAATCTTGAATACAAATCATACAGCAGGACGCAAATGTCTACTGATCATCGAACTGATCTACTTATGTATCAACTGGTTGTTTTCATGGTTCGCCTTGGTACGTATACTGTACTTGTGTGGCCTTATGTCGAATGCATAGTATTGATGATTCACTAGGGGAATTTTTTCCTCAGTTTTTACATATTAACAGGTTCATTAGCGGTAATGGAACGACCGCCATTCTCATCAGAAGCAGCGAGCATCGTCCACACAGTGCTGACATACATATATGCGGTTTTGATTATCTGTTTATTTCTGATTGCAATGGGTAATAGGCCCCAGGGGTATGTGAAGCGAATGTCAAGAATTTCACTAAAGGATACGGGCTAACACACCCTCTTTGCCCTAGATCCCAAGGTTCATACGGCTTAATCATGCTTTTTTTTTCGTTGCTCATGATTTATGTCATCTTCTCATCTGCTTGGATTGTGTATGTTGGTATTTCAACAGAGCTGTCAAAGCCTCAGGAGATATCCAGTCTACTGTCAAATGGGCCATTTCGAGATATTATTGTATCTATGGCCTCAACATTTGGTGTGTTTGTGCTGTCTGGTATTATTTTCTTTGATCCGTGGCATATGTTGACTAGTTTTGTCCAGTATTTTATGCTGACACCATCTTATATCAACATCCTAAACACCTATGCATTCTGTAATACGCATGATGTGAGTTGGGGAACCAAAGATATCTTTGAAAATATACCGTACTTAGGTCATGTCAAAACCAAGGCAGACGAGACAACTGCTGAAATAGTGTTACCCCAGCAAAAGGACGTAGGATACCTGTACGAGGAGTCGTTCCGCAACCTCCAAAAGAAAAGCTCAAAAAAGGGCAAGAAATTCATCGATGCAAAGACACGGCAGGAGGATTATTATCGAAATTTCCGCACAAGACTAGTTGTATGCTGGATTTTCACAAATCTAATATTGGTCATTTTGGTTGGAACGCTGGATAATCTAGGAAGACTGGGCAACTTTGACGACAGAACAAACAGCTACATGTGCTTCATTCTTTGGAGTGTCACTGGCCTCTCTTTGTTTCGCTTTATAGGCTGCATTATTTACAGGCTTTTATCCTTTTTTTAATATAGTGTTCGTTTATTTTGGGGCTGATTTTCCTGGAGGGTCAGAATAAGTTGGAGAGGAATGTTTGATGACAGAGGCCTACTCGGCAGATGAGGGGGGTGGATCCTCAGCCATGTTAGTATCATGGAACAGAATCATGATTTTAGATAGCTTGCTGTCGAAATCCTACTGAAGAAATTGGTCTTGAGAGACCAAGTATTGGGTCGTTTCAGCACATTCCTGGGAGCTCTACTGGGTGGGTAGTTGCAATAGTGGCGAGCTGAGTCATTGTGGACATCTGAGCGGACAATGATTTGAATTCAGGAGAGGTGGGATCAGGAGAGGCAGAATCGTCTCCTGATTTGCAGCACACAGGTCCTTCTGAGTGAGGTCGGTCAGATCCGTTTAGAAAAAGAGGCTTTTTTTTTTTTTTTTTTTTTTTTTTTTGCAGAGAGTCAGAAGGTTTTTCAGCAGGTGCTGGCGAAAGAAGAGGATGATCGATCTCCAAAGGAAAATAGGCGGTGAAGAGGGCGGGTGGCAAGGTGGGATCGATAAGAAGGAACGATGCAAAGGGCGGGGATGTATCCTCTGGAATGGCGAGGTGATTGTCCAGTAGGACGTTGGAATGTAGTGTTGGAGCGGTGGAACCGGTAATGCTTGTGGTGGAGGGTGATAGTGTATAAAGTGACGGGCGGTGTTTCGAACTAGCAAAAGAAGTAATGTCTGGAGGAAGAACCTGAATGCCTCTCCTTTTCTCTCCATCTCTCTCTCTTTTTTTCTTGGAAAAAAAAAAAAAAAAAGAACAAAAAAAAACGCATCTTACAGTTATATGCCAAACAGAATACCCTTATTTGCACTGTTCATCTTATTGAGAAGTATAGTGGGGCATCCTTTAGCATCTTTATTAAATGAACCCATTGTCGATCCTCCTGTCATCTATGAATCGCCTGAGTTTTGGGAAAGGCTATTCAGCATCACATTTCTGGTTCTTTTAGGCGGAGTATTTGCTGGTAAGGCAATCCTCAACATGTGAAATCGATTAGTGAGTCTGATCTGCTAAAACTCCCAACGTAGGTCTTACTATTGGGCTGATGGGCCTTGACCAAACGAATCTCCATGTGCTGATTCAATCCGGATCGCCTTCAGAAAGGGAGAACGCCAAAAAAGTATTGGCATTGTTGGAAAGAGGTAAACATTGGGTTTTAGTGACGTTATTGCTGTCCAATGTCATTGTAAATGAAACTCTGCCTATTCTTTTGGATGGCGTCTTGGGAGGTGGATGGCAGGCAGTAGTGATCTCCACTGCACTAATTGTAATTTTTGGAGAGTAAGTTAATTGCATGCTTTTACGGACTGGCTATTGACCATTGCATTTGTCTTGTAGAGTGATACCTCAATGTAAGGTGAAGCATCCCATTTTGACTGATTAATCTAATTTTTTTTTTGTTTTTGTTTGGTGTAGCCATATGTGTTCGACACGGTTTAGCAATAGGCGCAAAAACTGCCTGGTAAGATTCAATATAAGCATCAGGAGAGATGGGATTCTTGGCTAACCAAGAAATTTTAGGGCCGTTCTCATTTTGATGTACATTATGTATCCAATTGCTTATCCAACAGCATTGTTGCTGGATTTCTTTCTTGGTGAATCTCATGGAACAGTGTACAAAAAGGCTGGTCTCAAATCGCTCGTGTCACTCCATCAAGCAGTACATCCTTCAGACGTAGACGCACTCACAGCAGATGAAGTTACCATTATTGGGGCCGTGCTTGATCTAAAGTCAAAGCCTGTCTCGTTCATCATGACGCCCATGAATGACGTCTTTACACTATCGACAGAAGACATTTTGAATGAAGAGCTGGTAGATAAAGTAAGGGACTGATTTACAAAGGAGCGGCTGGCATAATGAATTTACATATTTGTACTAGATCTTGACTGCAGGCTATTCTCGTATCCCTGTTCATACACCTGAGGACAAAGAAAACTTCATCGGGATGTTGTTAACAAAGCGGTTGATTGCTTATGACCCTGAAGACGCATTACCATTGAAGCAATTGCCCTTGAACACTCTTCCAGAAACATGCCCAGATACAAGTTGTTTGGATATCTTGAATTTCTTCCAGGAGGGCAAAAGTATGCATATTTTAATACCCTATAGTTCAAGTAGTCTTTGTCAATTAATTATCTCCTTGCTTTGGTTTAAAATAGGTCATATGGCAATAGTCTCCAGCAATCCAGGTAGCTCAAGCGGTGCTCTGGGCGTAATTACATTGGAAGATGTCATAGAAGAATTGATAGGAGAGGTATGCATTAAAGGATTATTGGTGGATGTGTTACTCATGCTGTAATCAAACAGGAAATCATTGACGAAACAGACGTCTACATAGATGGTGAGCTCCTTTCACAGTTTGATTTGATATTTAGATACCCAATTGACTAACCCGTCTTGATGTAGTACGAAACAAAATTCGTGTTGTTCGCCGGCAAATGATGAGCAAACGAAATACGTATTTGACAGCCAGAAAAAAGAGTGCACCAAACGATAGATCTGCTGAAAAGCCATCCTATGGTGCTATTTAATGCAGTTTTCGCCTCCAACAATACTCAATAAAGTTTTTAACAAAATAACATGTAATATTGATCGTTTCAACGTGATTATTTTTATTGAATGGTGCTGCAAAAGTGAATTGAAATCTAGTTGGCCTTTCTACGGAAAGAGCAACCTACAAAACTGGATCAATATATGATTCCATCTACCGAAATCAAAGTACTATTACCTTCAGTCAAACGAGCACGGCCACCAGTAGGTTGACAGAGGACGGTACCGCAAGAAGAACACAAGACAACAGTTTGGGCGTGGCTGAAGACAGTGCTGATGTTCAAACAACCTTTTACAATGTTTAGCTTTTCGAGAATCTTGTAAAAAAAAAAATGAAAATAAAAAAAAAGACTTACCGGGACACTTGACATCCATGAAATAAGAATTGGGAGATTGCACTAAACGCTTGAGCTTATGAGAACGCTTCTCGTGTTCGACAGAGGGGTTCAAGAGATCAATAGCCAACTATAAATTGAAATCGTTGGTTAATCTGATACTATTGTGCCTGCAGACACATCCATCCAAAATTTGAAAAATTCACTGGATCTAATACACATCCATCCTCATACAGATTATCTCTTTTATCTCTTATTATCCAAGTGTACTTACAGTCATTGTTCAATAAGTGATCCTACGCAAAAGAAGGAAGGATATCAAGTAGATCTACTGCGGTTACTAACCAGAACGTGGATCGTGTTGGAGGCATCTCAAAGGCATCGGTCTTGTGCGGACGAGCTGCATCAAGTCAATGGTTATTCTCGGTCCGGAAACTTTATAATGAAAAAATCATTTGGGTTTTTTGTCCATCTAATTTGAGCCGCTAGATGTTTTAATTATCCTTTCTATAATCCTTGCCACGTTAAATTTAAATGGATCTTTTTTTTACTTTCATATAATGTAGTATCCAAGCGTATAAATCTGCTCCTTTCCCACAAGTTGTCGGTTACGGGTTCCAGCTGAAAATATGGTAGTGGTGATACATTTAAAGACAGCAGTAGTTGGCATTTTTTCCTTTCTGGCACTACATTTTGCGATCTTTTGAAACTATTTAGTCGATTTATCGATAGTTTCTTCAAGAATTGGGTGATATGCGTCAATTCGTTTGCTGAAGGATATTTAGAAAAGTAGTTTTTAAATGGTTTTTCAATAAACAAAAAAAAAACAAAAAAAAAAGGCAAACACATCTTTTACTCTAAATCACATTTTCGATTAATATTTACGATGGAAAGAGGCCGAATTTGCACAATAGCGATGCAAATTCAATAGAAGAACTACATAAAGTACAGTCTAAGGATTGCCCGAATACTGTAAAGTGTGGTCGCATTACTTTATAGAGAGTTCAAACCATTTCTTTGGCAAGGTACTTACCTATATAACTATTAAAACCCTCGATATTAGTACTATATTATTAGAGATATTTAAATCATATGAATATCTTCATTTTCGACTGAAATAAACATTATTTCAATGGATCTAAAAATTAATGGTATGGCAGGAAAGATGGGAAATTGGGTTTCAGTGAGCGATACAACAGCCTGAGAGATTAATATAGAGAATGAAATAACTTATATAGTTTGACAAAAGATAGCATATACAAAATTGACTAATGAAAAGGGCATGTTTAGGCACATTTAAATAAATGCAAAGGCTATAGTAATGTATGGATGCTTAATTTTAGGTTTTACCAGATCAAAGAGTATATTTTAAAGAGCACAAGAAGGTATCTGGAAGATGAAGGTAATGTGGGCTTCAAGTAAAGATATGATTGGGCATTGATAGTAAAGACTGAAGAGAATTTTGGCAATATAGATGGTGACAATTGACCTTTCACAAGCTTGATCCTAATGCGTTGTGTTACAAGCAGCAAAAAAGAAATATGGTGTGTTGTATTTGTACCTTCATATGCTACTGTAAGTGCATGCCAATACGCCGCCATGTTATTGTTTGATTCAATTAGGCTCTCCAGTGTACAGATTAGCTTTAGCCAATCAAAGTCAAAACGCCCCTTCTGATCAGCAGATTTCATGGAAAGTCAAGAATAACAACAATGAGACAGTGATAGTGTTTCTGGATAATAAATCACTATCCAAGTGTTTGCTGTAAAGTATATTTTATCAATGTAAAGCACGAAACGTATGCAGATACATAAAGCTGACAGGAGAACTAAATGCGTTCTTGGGCTAAAATAAATCAGCATGTATACAACAGCAGAGCCATAATATGTGGAATAATAGAGAGTTTCCAAAATATGTATATTATAACCACATCTGTTGTATGACAAAGAGATCAGAATCAAAGAGCTTTCTGTACGTTCTGTTCTTAAAGTCGACCCCACCTGTTTAAGCGTGTGGACTGGAATATTTCTATGATTGGCTAATTATATTAGATCAAGAAACGCCAGAACTTTTTTAGGATATTCATAACATACATATACAAATATAAAAGAGATCAAAGACTGAAGTCTCGGTATTGCTTGAATCAACCCCTCTTTTTTTTTCTTCTTGTCTTTATCTTTTTTCTCATCATTTACACATGGAGCCTGGTGAGTATACTTGGATTTTCGCTGTTGCCATGGTAGTGGCGTTTGCAGATGCGTTTGGCATCGGTGCAAATGATGTTGCAAACTCATTTGCCACATCAGTTTCTTCAGGCTCGCTGACCTTGGCCCAAGCCTGTATTGTTGCTTGTTTCACTGAATTTGGTGGTGCTGTGTTGCTAGGTGCTGAAACGGCCGAGACAATCAAAGGTGGCATCTTGGCAGTTGAGAATTACGTTCAGCAACCTGAAATGCTCATGCTGGCCATGTTTGCTGCTCTCATCGGTTCCGCTTTTTGGGTGATAACTGCCTCTCGATATGGCTGGCCAGTGAGTACTACTCATTCCATTGTTGGTGCTATTATCGGTACTGGTATCGCTGCGTTTGGCGTTGACTCAATTGACTGGGGCTTCAGCGGCGACTTCTCGGGCGTTGCTCAAATCATCACCTCCTGGTTTCTTTCGCCCGTTGCAGCTGGCATTGTTGCTGCCATCATTTATATGATTACAAAGTATGCCATTTTGCGCCAAACAGAGAGCTTCAAGTGGGGCATTCGATTGGTCCCTATCTACTTTTTCTTTACTGCTGGCATCGAAGCCTTTTATATCATCTACAAGGCTCCTGGAGGTGGATCCAAAGAAATGAGTATTGGCACTATTGTCGGTATTGCTGTTGGTGTTGCTGCATTCTGCGCTGCCTTTGGTCAATTCTGTTTCTGTCCTTGGGTAGTCCGCAAAATCAAGGGAAGAGAAAACCTCAAACTGTACCACATGTTCTACATTTTCCTCGTCAAGAAGCAGCCGACTATCGATGAACTCATCGCTGCTGAAGAACGCGTCAACTCTCGCCCAGTCTCTATTCACTCTGCTACCGCTGCCGGCAATGACCACGAAGCCTCTGTCGGTACTGAAGTTGTCGCATGTGCCGATGAAAAGCTGAAAAAGTTAGATTCTGATAGTGAAGTTGTTCAAAGCGAAAACATAGCTAGTGCTCAAGACGCGGTCGAGGGTACATTCCTTGTTAGAAAGTTTCAGCTTGCAAAAGCCAAGTTTTTGGGTGTTGCTTTAAATGGAATTCGTCAAGATGTTAGAAATTTGGACAACAACAAGCTTGCTCATGTTCATCAACACGCTGAAATCTTTGAAGACGATGCTGAGTATCTCTTCTCTTTCTTGCAAGTTATCACTGCATGCATGGCCTCTTTTGCTCACGGCTCCAACGATGTCTCCAATGCTGTTGGTCCTATTGCTTCTATTTATGAGGTTTGGGTCAGTGCTCGTGTTGACATTACTGGTAAAGTTCCTATCCCTATCTGGATTCTTGTATATGGTGGCGTTGGTATCGATCTTGGTCTGGCTCTTTTAGGCTACAGAGTCATGCGTGCTATGGGCAATAACATTACCTTCTTTACGCCTTCTCGCGGTTTCTGTGCCGAGTTAGCTGCTGCTCTTACTGTTCTTACTTGCTCCCAAATTGGTTTGCCTGTTTCCACCACTCATTGTATCACTGGCGCTTCTGCAGCCATTGGCCTATGTAACACGAACGGCTGGAAGGCTGTCAACTGGAAAATGCTTGCCTGGTGCTTCTTTTCTTGGTTCATCACTTTGCCTGTTGCTGGTCTTGTTGCTGGTCTTGCGTTTGCTGTCATGGCAAATGCGCCTCATTTTGTGTAAATCCTTTCACAAACTACTTGTATTATTAAATTCATGCAATCTTGCACACTTTGAAACATATTAATTATTAAAATAAAATCTAATCTACTCTACTTTATCCTATAATATAGGTACATGTTTAAGCTTATTAGCGCTAAATGTATACATTTAACGTTATTTCATACTGAACGTTTGAATTTTATCATGAGTTTCATTCATCGAACAAAGAGCAACACATACGTACTACTAGCGTCATTTCACAAATATCCTACTATACCATATAAATCCTCAACCTTAGGGTTCCAGAACAACAGGTTACTGAACAATGATGATGATGAAGATCATTCATCATTGAAAGGGGGTTGGGGTGGAGCCAAATAATAAACAAAAGCACGTTTTACAACATTTGTCCTACGCTCGTGGCTTCAACTTATGATATTTGTTGCACCACTGGCAAGTCAATAAAGTACAACTTGTAATGTGCACGCCATCTTTTTCTTTTCTTTACGTTATCTATTACAAAAAACAAAAAACAAAAAAAAAACATGGGTCTTTTAAACTTGGGTGGTCTTTACAAAAAGAAAAGCAAAAAAACTGAAACTGTACCTACCCCTGTGACCCAAGTCGAGCCGATTGTGTTGAAATTAGACCTCGACCTGAACAGCTCCCCCTCAATTCCAGATATCAATACCATAGCAACAACTACGTTACCACAGCAACAACGGAACGTTAGCAATAGCAATGCACCTGCTGGATCAGGAAGTCTGTTTGACGATATCTTTGCAGAATTGACCACAACTAGCATTGCTCAAGTAGACCAACAGGGTAAGTCTTTAAAATCGATTGTTTACATTAACTAGTCTGTATTAAATAACATAAAGACTCGATGCAAAATGACATTTCCTTGGCTATCGCCCTATCGCAGCAACTTCAATTAGAGGAGGACAATAGCACAACTGTGGTGACCAACACTCCCAAGAAGAAAGGTGATGCCATGTCGAGTAACAGGGAGAATAAAGCATCCAATTTCTTTCTAGGCGGGGACAGTATCTACAGCAATTATTCGAAAAAATCTTCAGCATTAGATGGTAATAACGGCCAACCCAATTCAGCGTTCTCAACGTCAATGTTTGACAATTTACTCGGTAGTAGTAGTCGAGACATATCCACATCTTCTATTTCTGCTGCAAATACGAATAACACCAAGTTCAGAAGTACCACGCTTACTGTTACTACAAACGTCGTGCTAGACTCGGATATTTCAGACCCTGACGAAGATGATTCACAAAATGAAAGCCAAGATGGCGATAGACACCTACAAAATGCCGATAGAAATCAGCGTGTGACAAAAGCTGTGCGGCCCATTATGGAAAGGAAATCACAGCACGATCGACTCTTGGTTCAACATAAAGCTGATAATTGGGCCATTCGAGTAGACCCAGAAGCTAATCGAGTAGAATCAAACGAATCCGTGATTCATAGAATGAAAGATAGACATAGAAATCAAGTAAGATTAGCTGCGTTAAGACAGCAACAACAAGATCAACAACAATACGATATGATGCCCCGCCATATGGTGACACAACCTTATGGCCCATTGCCACCAAATGTCGTATTACCACACCCAGGTATGCTCATGGATCCAACCCAAATGTACTTTTCGACTCCTTTAAATGAGCATATTTCAAAAACACCCGGATCCAAGACAACAGCGGCGCCACCTGTTCCTGTACCATTACCTGCAGGATTTTTTCCAAATCCAACACATGCGACATTGGCTATTTCTCAAAATAAAGGGATAGAGAAGACTGATAAACACACGACACCACCACAGCGACAACTATCAGCAAGACCTTTCCCCACACAAAGCTGTTCAACTCCTGCTACATCAGGTCGCCCTAGGCTTAACCTGTCTCCACCAGCAATGCCATTATCAGCAACAGTCGTGCCACATTCTGCTAATACCAGTAGTAATACAAGCGGCAACATCAACACACAAACACTTGAGCCATCGCCTGCGTCTTCATCGGTCACTTTACAATCAGCTCCGTCTTCTCTCCCTACGGATGTCGATGATGATAATATCGATGATAAATCAGCTATCGTTGAATCTCCAATTCAGGAGAACTTTCAGCTCTCAATGGAGGAAGACGCTGTTGGAGCTGAAGCTGATGCCGAAAGTAGCGACGATGAAGAAAGAAAGTCTGTCATTATCCGAAAGAAAAAGTCCACCAAAAAGCTACTTCAGAAACAACATCAACATGGCACTGATTCGCCGTCTTGTTCGAGTGATACAAACAGCATGAGGAGTCACCAAATACGATCATCAAGATCTGCACCCAATCTAAAAAAGAAGCACTCGTCTAAAAAGGTTAGCAAATCGACCAGTCGATCCAGTAGCAGCAGAAATTCACAAGAAGCTTGCACGCCACCTTCTGAATTGATTGCCACTCCCCCTCCATTGCCTAGTAAACACCAAGAGCAGCTTCACTACCATTTGCCCCGTTCGCATAGCCATCAACAGCAGCAATATCACCATCTACAAGACAGACACCGTCATAGTCAACCATTACGACACATGAAGAGCGCATCTGATTTTCCCAGAGGTCAGCATCTTTCTGTCCAACAGCAGCAATTGAACAATGAGTGGGAACGTATGCAATACTATCATGGCCATAGTGTACCGCTCATTTTACCGAACAATCAACAACAACAGCAACCAATGCCATATACAATGCCCATGTATTCTTCTCCTCTATATTATTCTACGATACCACGACCAATCATGCCATACACAACTAATATTACCATGGAAGCCTACAATCCACAACAAGACAATGCGCTTCGTGCCAGTATGGTGGGTGGGAACGGTAATATGATGGTGTACCAATCTCCTCCACCACAAGGCTATCAACATTATTCCTTCCAATAGATGTTTGTACGTTAATCCGAATAAAAATTTAGGCTTTTTTTTTAGCCCCTATGTTGTATATGTATACATGTACATGGTACTCACGATTTTGTTCTTTATATCTCAGAAGTTAATTAGTGCATAAATTGATTCCAAAGAAGAGGCATATATCATTGTCTATTAAGTGTTTATTATTTATATATAAAAAAAAAAAGAAGAAACATTGATGTTTAATGAGTGCCACATGTCATCAAAGACATAAAACTATGCCAGAATCCACGATGTTCATGTTTGTTATTTTCATGGTCATAACTGTCTGAAATTCCATGGGTGGGTCCAGACATTTTCTTGTAGGCATCATCCGCATTAGTTGTTGTAATTGCAGCAGTGGGAATTTTTGGCATAGGTGTATTGTTGACAGTGTTGGTAACGGGTAAAGGTGGGATATTATTAGTACTAGTATTTTGGGATATCTTTGGATGTGATGCATGTCGTTTTACAGAGTTGGGCGTGTTGGATCGACGAGATTTTGATTGCTCGTCTTTAGCTTGGCGTTTACTCTCGCGGGTTTCCAGTTTTCCGTTCAGCAACCAGTCGTAAACACCATCATCAGATTCGCCGAGACGACGAAGCACTTTATTGAAAAGCTCTCTTACAAAGTCGTAATCTGGCGATTCTTCAAATCCCAGTTTACGAACATATTGTAAATAAATGCCGAATTCTTCAGGAAACCCTTCACACAGTTCTTTAATCGGTGTCGTCTGTTTCTTTTCACCAATCCGTTCGTACTTTTGCTTGTTGGTGGCTGCTTTAAGTCCTTGCCAGGGCAAGGAGCCTCTTAAAAAGTACATGAATACATGACCCAAGGATTCTAAATCATCTCGTCTTGATTGCTCTGTTCAAACAAAAGGTTAGAATAATGTGCTGCAAAGAACAAATATTTAAAGAGGCGAGTAATATGCATCTGATCTAGCCAATCAAGAAAGGTGTACCTCTTTCCAATTACGTAAATTGAAGTTTTCCCAAGGTACATGATGGGAGAAAGGGGAGAGAAAGAAAAGGACCCAGGGAAGGTAAAAGTGCAGCGTATTGTATATAAAGAAAAAAAAAAAAAGAATAAAATAGACAATATTTACCTCTTCCTAGATGAGTATTGATGCTCATATATCTGGCTGTTCCCGACAAATTTTTATGTTCTTGGTAGGGTACATGTACTTTTGTCTTTGGATCACGATATAGTTTCGCCATTCCGTAATCAATCATAAACACCATGTTGGCATATTTGGTTCCTGGACGACCAATTAAAAAGTTATCTGGTTTAATATCTCTATAAATCAAATTTCGTTCATGGACGCTTTCTACACGGTTGATCTAGGGAATACATGTAAGTTAATGAGCAACGGAACAAAAAGAAAAAATTAAATTTACCATTTGTTTGGCCAACATTGCAACTGTTTTCACCGAATGCTTTCTTCCACACATGTCAAATAAATCCTCCAGACTTGGCCCTAATAAGTCAATCACTAGAATGTTGTGCAATCCCTCTTGGCCATAGTAATAAGCACTCGGAACACCGGCTGCAGGTTCCGTTTCAAGAAAATGGACGTTTAGTATGCTATAGTCAATTTTGGTGTGTTGCTACATTACGTAAACCAGCCAATACTTTGTAGGTTCTGTATTCACTTCTCAGCTGTGGCGCATCTGATTTTCTAGGCTCGAATTTAATAGCTACTAATTGATTATTCAACAGGTTCAAGCCTAATTGTATTGTTGTTAGCTGACCAATCATATTCGAGTACTCGAGCTACCTGCCTTCGTAAAGTACACCAAAACTGCCTTCACCCAACTTTTTACCCACTCGGTAGTGTACACCTACAATGTTTGCCGACGGTTTAGATGGATTCTTATGTACTGGTGATTGGTGACCGGTCATTTTAAACAAAATCTACACTGTTCTTATATCTCTCACACACTACTGTTGTTGCTATTTTTTTTTTTCTTTTTTGCTGCTAAATGCTGCTTCAAATTGCTTTGAGGGTATTTAAAAAAGAAAAGAAAATATAAAAAGAAAAAAGAAAAAGGACAAAGGGGAAAGGAAGAGAGGGAAAGAGAACAGAGAAAAAAGAACAGAGAAAAAAAAAAGGGAAAAAGACCAAGAAGAAAGAAAAGGAGAAAAAAGGGGATAATATCACTCTTTTTTTAACTGCTATTAAGCATTTTCCAAACTATACTATAGCAAATAAGCAAGTTCTTCTACTTAACTATAGGTGGGATGAAGGCGGAGAAGATAAACCAGACTACTTTATTGATACAACAGGGTAAAGAAGTTGTTGAGGAAAATGAAAAGAGTTACACTCGTTGTTATTTCTGTAGGACAGGTCCTTCTTGGTGAACATATTGAGGTAACATTTGCAAAATACTGAGCTCCCTATCAAGTTCAATTTAACATTTAGGCTTTATAAATATACAATGTAGCATGTTATGCTACATAATGAGCTCCTTGCCATGAACTATAATAAATGAAGACGATTCAGGCAAAAGCATGGAAATATACAGGCATACGTGATAGACTGAATACATGTTTGTTTATGCATTGGATTACAATATTTATTATCAGGGCAAAGTCTTGTAAATATAATAATATATATAATCCGTATAAAAATAGATCCACTAACGGGACTAATCATTATCTGTTTTATACTCATCTTCTGCCATGTACACCAACAAGAGTATTCGGCTTGCATCCGTTTGATGTCGGTACGAACTTTCTTTGTATCTGCATAATACTCTCCAATACGCGCAAATTTAAACTTAAAACCAACTTGGGCCATACATGTATATCACATACATGTAGTCAGTCGATCTTCTGTAGTCGCAATGTTGTTTGTTGTTACACTCATTAATATCAAATAAACTAGAAAGTTGTTGTTAGAAGAAGCCCTTTTTTAGTATATATACATTGCAAGGTTCGAAATAATGAAAAACCTCATGTTAAAAGCGTTGCACACATTTGGTTGCAATTATCTAGAATTACCTGCTTGATCTGCCGAGGTCTGCTTGGTACATTCACATAAGGAAAATAATGTTTTAAGCTTTATTTCGTTTTACTACTACAATGAATATGTACATATGCTCAATGCTAGTCGGAAGTATGGACAAAGATATACGACAAGGTGCATTGCGTATCATGATGTTGTATTTGTATGCAAATCACGAGGTAAAACGTTTATCTTTATTAAGCTTATTTTATGTATTAAATAAACATCTTGCTACTCTCTGATCGTCATCGTAAGCTGTATTATCTTGCAGATAGTCATTTTCATCATAATCATCACTGCTAGTATTGCATTCGGAAGACGAGTAGAGTTCCTGATCAAACACCTCAAAGAGCTTGAAATGATAATTGCTACTATCATGCTTATCATCAAACGAGAGCCATTTCTCGGCTGCTTTTTCTTGTACGTAGAACAAGCGAGACACTATCTCATCCTGCGTTTGCAACTGCCAATCTTCATTTCTTTGTTCCTCTTCTGCTGGCTCCTCCAATGATAGTGGTCGCAGATAGGTTCTGCTATTCTGAGTACCGTCATACCGGAACAGAGGTGTCAAATTTTTCGGTTTAGGGGGAGATTTCCAAGTTTCTTCGCGCTTTTTGTTGTGCGTAGGCGTGATGGTCAATGGCATAGCGGGTCTGAATTCTGCATTAAGCTCTTGAATGTATAGTTTATTGATTTCAAAAGTCAGCTCTTCGGGTGTAAATTGCTGCTCATTATCGTGATTTGAAGGATATGGAGACGAGGGAATCGGCGTATCGCAGCCAAACAGCTGTGTTGGCTCCTGCTCTTCTTCTTGATCTGCATTAAGTACCTCAGTTTCCAACCAGGCGTTATAATGATTGAAAAAATCAGCATCCAATTCAATAGAATTATAATCGAGAGACTGATCTAAATCGTAATCTTGAAAGCCATTGAAGCCCGGTCCACCCGACGTACTCACTTCATCATGAGCAGGCAAAAACGACGGCATGTACCTCTCGCCATTGTAAATTTGAGTTAATATACGTAAATTTTGCTCTTCCGTCTTCAAATATCGTGTATGATGTGAGCATGTATGTGCAATAAAATGGTGATGTATATATACATATTAAACTCTACCTTTCCATCATCTACGTCTTCATCAGCATTAAGTTTGCTTATCCAATCATCCTGCAAAACTGTCTTGCAGTTTAAATAAATAGCAGATATGATCTTCATGTTCTCTGATTATGTGATACATTAAGTACGCATTTTTAATTCACGAGTTGCCAACTTACGAGACTTCCATTTACGTCCAAGAAAAGGAACCTGGCTCTTGAGTAGCTTAAGCACATACTGCTCTAATACAGGGTGGGATATTTTCAACAACCTTTTTAAAATGGCCTAGTATAGACGAGATTAGCACACTCTCCATTAAACAATAAAATGACATATGCTTGCTTACTGCTGACTTATACTGCACTAGAAGCATGATGCGATGTGATTTATGCTTGGTAAGCATTTGCAGGATTCGCAAATGATTGATTGAGCAATACATGTTTCTACAATTTGTGTATAAACCTTCCTCTTTCTTATCGTCTGCGACAACTCGGTTGATGTTATAGTCGAAAAAACTGTAGTATGGCACATCTGTACGCGTGCTGACCATTTCGGTTACTTCTTGTAACCCGATCATCTTTAAAATAAGGAGCATGCAGCCAGAATCTGCCAGCAACTGGGAGATGTACTCATATTTAAGCACATCTAAACGATTTGATGAGTCGATCGCCAGTTTCTTTAAATTGGTTGGAATGCATATGCTTACGAGATGATTTGGACCATTTGAGTAGTAGCAGTAAAATTCCAGATATTGCTTTAGAGTAGATTTCTCGATTTCGTTTTATATCAGCCTCCTCCAGATCCTCTAATGTAACTATATCGCCTGAGCTTTCAAATTTCTCTTTGCTATCTCGCTCTTCATTGCTCCTATTGCTTGCTGTGTTGGGCGACACGGATGTCAACAGCAATTTAAGAAGTACTACAATGACATTTTGAAGTTCAGGCAAAATTTTCGCGTATAGCCCCTCCATCAAGGTCTGTTTCTCATCATCAATATCCTCCTCTGTTGATTTGTTCCTATCCTGCCATTTGTGGATACCTTTTGATCTTTCTTTTATGACTTGAAAATTCGCCAGCGATACATGCATATTCGCAATATAGGCATTTCCTGCCTCAGAAATGCTTTGTGGGACGTCAGACCCTGTATGCGATAGTGGTAGTGGAAATGCAGGAGACACATAAGGAGAAGAGGGAAAATAATTCTGTAGTAGATGCTGCTGCTGTTTGTTCTTTGCGCTGTTGACTATCGACTTTGGAGGAAACAGTGTCTGGTACAATAATTCGACATTGTCAACTGCATTGGCGTAGCCCATGGCTTCTGCTAATCCAGAGGAAGCATTTACGGTCATTGGAGAAGCTTCTTTAAACGGGAAATTAGGCGGTGTGTAGCCTGGATACTTTTTCGTGATTTCATGTTGGAATAATAGCAGATCTTGTGGGGTGCATTTGGTGATAATAGACGCTGTTCAAAGGTTAGGGAATAATATCAATAGTCATTTTATCAGTATATACCTTTGGTATCAAGCCCCATTGCCTCCTTCAATGCCATTGCGGATGATTTGACACATTTTAACCCACCAGACATAAACAACAAGGATTTCCAAAGCAGCAAAACTGTCTGTTTTAGACATAGTTAGACCTCCGTAGCTCTCTGAATTAAGCTCCCATACCTTTCTTATAGGAAACTGTTTATCTGGCAGTCTCTCTCGAAGTTTGGCCAACAATAAAAACAGAAATTCCATTAGGTTTGGCTCTAATGTCACTAATGCATCAAATAAATACATTGTTGCATCTCATTCAAAGCCATAACTATACTTTACCAAGTTCATTTCTGAAGTTTTGACTTGATTCTGATGGGCTCTGATGTCGTTGCGATTCCAGTAGCAGATAGATTAACGTAATATACAAATCTATCTCTGCATATATAGCCATCATATTCCTTTGTCTACCTGACTGCATAAATATCATGTTGTACAAAGCTTGTTTATCAACATTATACTAACCTATTGATAAGACTATCGTGATATTCAGCGCAGGATTGCTGCAGTTTTTGAAAAAATATAGTAAACGCACCATGGGAGATCAAAATGTTATTATTGCGTATCAATCTGTCTACACGTTGCAGTTTTGTTTCCTTTTGATCTGTTGTAAAACATCCAAGTGCAAAGTACGTTATGTGTTTGCAGGTCTGTAATCGCAATTCCTGATCTTTGAATTCTAGTCCGTCTAATAACGTAGTTATCTGATCTACGGCGCTGATAGGGAACTCTTTTTCAAATGACCTTCGATAGTCTTGCAATTGAATAGCAACTTCCGTATGACTGAAAAATTCGTTGATTTCGTTTTCAAACGAATCAGAATCGCTATTGTATTGATAATCGTCATGTTGATGCTATTGAGACAATAGGTCGTTAAGCAGAATCAACAGTAAAGCGGGAAACCTTACTTTAACCTTCCCAGGCAGGTTTTCGACGATCTTCCGTAGGTTACCTGGTGCTAAGATAGGGTCAAAATACTCTTGACCAGCGTCTTTTTGAGTCATTCTCAAAATATATGAATGAAAGAAGAAAAACGTTGTATCATTTCCTTAGTTGATTGCATAATAAATGATTTAGGGAGATGATCTTCCTAATGTCGGATTCAAAGGTCCCAGCACGCGTGACTCTTCAGGTGATACATCTTGGTTGAATTAAACTATTTTTCTCTGTTATTCAAGGCATCAAAAAGCTAATATGGAAGCTGCTGTCAATGATTGTAACGTCACTAAGTCAAGGATATTATCAATTTCACACCAATTAACATTTTACGTTGATGATGATAGTGTCGATTGCAAAACCAAAACCACTGGATGTAAGTCGTGAGCCACGTATTAATGAAATACTAATCTAAGTAATAAAAAGGGTCATCGTTTTATAGAGAGTGGACAAGTGATATACCATGAAGAGAGATTGAGAATCGAGAACCATGAAGCATTTAGTAATGGTAATTGAGAAGCCAAATGGTTGATCTCTAGCAAATATTTACGTAAAGCAGCAATTATGCGTTTTAGAGAATGGAGAGCAAATGTTGAATCTACAAGAACCAATATACGTTCTTCAGATATACCCCAAGAATACATAAATTTAATAGCCATGTTGACACATGAAAGGTTAGAATCTACTGCTCCCTCCTGACAACCAAAATCGGTTGCCTAGCATTGTACAAATTGAGATTTCTTACACACTTTACTCTACAGCGACGAGAACTTAAATTCATTAGCAAATCGATTAAATGATCTGCTCTCACCCTTTGAAAAAAACCATGAAGGTAGCTATGAATACATAGAAATAACTAGAATTTACCAACTGTTTCAATAGCCTCATTTTCCTTTTTCAAAGCGATCAAACAAATAATTAAAATCGCTGCATTTCAAGAGCGGTATGGATTAGCAGATGTAGTGCTACTGATGAAAGGATCCCCTTCCACGATGCCAAAAGTATGACATTTTTTTTTTTTACTTGAAACAGAGCAAAACTAACGGCTTGTTAATAGAGATTATCAATTTTTCGATGGCAGGCCCTCGATACAACAAAGTTTCCCCCAGATGTGATAAAGGCTGCTACAAAGAAGCGAGAAAAGCGCAAACTAGTAAGTCAAAACAATTCTGTCACTACTTTGTTCCCTAAATCAACAGCCAAAGTTTTCTTCAATGTTTACAAATGCATTCCAGAGTTTATCTGAAAGCGAAAGAAAGGATTTGTTATATGACGATAATGGGAGTTTCATCATCGAATCCTTCATAGACGAAACCAAGGATACAAAAACTGCCTTATTCTCATCTTTTAAACGACAAGACTATGTTAGTTTGGCTCCTATTACACAGCTACCACGAAAAAAACTCTGCCCTAGCTTTGATACTTTATATTATGTTGGATTAAATAATACATTCGATCTTCGCCAACGATTTTTGCAGGAACTACCACTCGAGGCAAAGTTAAAACGAGGGATTCCAAAGCTAAAGGTTGATTTGAAAAAAGCATGGTCAGATAGTATCAAAACAGGTGCAGTAACTCTCAATGTCTGTGGCCTCAAGATGAAGTTATTACAGTATCATGAAGATGTTCGTCCTGCATATTTTGGCACCTGGACAAAAGGGATCAGCAGTCAACGTACTGTAGTAACTGGGCAAAGACCTTTTGCTAAGGACACAGCATTGGATTATGACTATGACAGTGAAGCAGAATGGGATAACGACGTTGATGGCGATGATATTTATACATTAGACCTTGATGAGGATGAAGATATACTGTTTCCTACCGACGAAGAAGAAGAGGGAGAAATGGGAATTTCTAACTTTTCTATAACTAATGTAAGCTTTTTTTTTTTTTCCTCCGCCAAGAAAAAAGATATTAAATATAACGTTTAGGAAGATGAATATGAGAGCAAATGGGTAGTTCCTGAAGGATACCTCTCTGAAGATGAGGGTATCCATGTTGGAAAATTGCAAAAACATAAACAGGGTGTTGTTAGTCGCCCTGCAAAGCGGCCTATTTTTGGCAATAAGGTAAAAATCTCCTTGCGGTATTTGCAAGACAGATTATCAACTGAACTTTTTTTTTATAATAGCACCTTTCAATGAAGCCAGTAGTATCTGGACCGTACTTTGAATCAGCAGAGGAACCAGGAAGCCATCCTCTTTTAGATTTTAGAGTGCACATGCTGGTTAGCGTGGAAAATTTCGAAGGATACTCCCCATTTTCTATGCTTCAAGCAGAATAAATGAAGATCCTCATTGTATAAAAAGGAGGTTTGGAAATAGTCCTCTTATATTGTAAAACAAACAAACCCCAATTGCACACGATAAATCTTATGACAGGGCTACTTTGAACAGCTAATTTTACATAAGGGATCTATTTAACAAGAGTTGGATATACATAATCATAGGTATCTGCTATTTCTGTGAACAAAGGCCGTTGATTTTTCAAATGGATTTCGATATACATGGTCACCTAATGAAAATAAAGTATGTCGCAAGTAATACTGATTATATCGATATATATCTGGCAAGTATAATAAAGTTATTCTATTTAAATCAATGTATGTATGGATTCGACTCCGGATAATGGATGAGGAAATATTTGAGTAAAACTATATTGTTCAGGGAAAGATCTCCTTATTACATGGAAGATATGATGCTTTACATAATACTTAAGTGAATCTAAGTGATGAACTAGTGAGAGGATAAGGCACAAGTATGGGACATGGAGCAATTTAGGTAGTGGGACGCTAAATTGTCTCTATTGTCCATAAATATATGTTGAGTTATGAATATGGAGCACGATCTACAGTCTTTTTATGGTTTCTGATAAAAAAAATTCAAGTGAATGATAAATCTATTAGGGTTTCTGATAACAAACCTTTTATTCTGATAAAAGTTGAGACGTTTCCAAGAAAAGAAAAATGTCTTCCTTAGGATATTAAGCAGGGACAAGAAATATAAACTATTACAATCACATTTCAAGATTTCTATTCCAGATAAGAATGCTCAAGAATAGAGAACATTTTATAATGATATGCGAAATTGCGACGCTCTGATTTATTTTATTTTGATCAAATAGCCATTGTGCAGGAGCAATAAGTACTTTAAATGAATGAGTATTTGGGTTTTTTTATTATCCAATTTGTCGATACAATAAACATTCTTTATTAGCACTATTCCCATGTACTTCAGATACCTGAAACTGAACAATCACCAACGGGCCAAAAAGCTTAAAAGCAAGAACTTTAACTTTGCATGTCATTTTTTGACCGATTTTCATAATCAAAAGTGTCCTGAAAACGCTACAAATAGTATCCAATGGCAAAAAACTGTATTATATATGATTTTGGTGAAATTTGAGCATGATTTTTTTTTCGATGCAAAATGACAGATTTTTTCAATTTTTCCCTTGTATCCACACATCTAAAATCATCGATTATGCATTATCCTCGATTTTGACCTCAAAAATGCAACTTTTTATTATATCATATATTAGTGGAAAATGATCGCAAAAGGTCATTCCTTGATCTGAAAGACTGGAAATACGGCCTGTTTATGTAAAATATTAACTTTTACCTCTTGATCTGTTTTGAGGTTTTCTAAGCAGAATTCCTTCCATAGGCATACGGGAATCATGAAAAGATACCATCGTGTAGAGCGCCCAAAAATACAGCTATTATCATAGACTGACAGCCGTGGTATGCATAGTACAAGAAGATAATATTTTGCCTCAAAGAAGTAATTTAGTTTTCGAATCATCCAAATGGAGTTTTTGAGAGAATCTTTTCTTCCTTATTTTGGACGCGTTTAATCTCCGCTATCAATGAAAAATAGTGTTATCTTTTGGAGAAGGCATTAGCTTTGAGAAGCCATGGCTTATCCAGTTCAAAAAAAAAAACTACTAAAATTTAGTTTATTTAAATGGTGTGCTTCTTAGCTTTTTAATGGTAGTCCTTGCATGTCTGTACCTGGCTTGGTGATCTCACGCTCCGATTTTGAAAAATACTTTTCCAAAAAAAGTCAGAAAAGTCGCCGCCTTTATCTGATGTCAACTTAAAAAGTACAAAATCTTGCTCTAAGCTATCTAACTTTGTAATAAAAAGGCGCCGTATAGTTTAATGCATTACTTTGAATTACTCAATTTTGCGTCTAAAATCGTTAAACATTGTTTTATTACAGTTTTTGTCTTTTTCCTCGACAACGATTTGCCACCAGGAAAGCATACCCATTTATAAAAAACTATCTGTATAGAAATTCATGAAATTCCAAAGATATAAATGAACGTTACTCTCCGTTTTTGAATCTAATTAAAGGTTTTAGAGGTTTTTGATCAAAGTCATCAGACACATTTACACCCAAAATCACAGATGTTTGTCAATAGACAACCATAAATTTTTGTAAAAGCTACTTTGAACTTGAAGGTATAATGCAGATAGCTTTTTATACAACACATTCTCTTAATATTTACACTACGAAGCAAACAAATTAAAGCAATTACTCTTTTTCTTTTAATATGGAAGTCCCCACTTGAAATCTTTTTAGGGTGACATTTCTCATCTCTCAGAAACTTCTTAGCTTTTATCAAAAATAAGAGGTTTGTTACCAGAAGCCCTCATATATATATTATCACAATTACCAAAACCTTTATCATTTACTTGAGCCTTTTTTTATCAGAAACTGCAAAATGACAGTAGTGAGATGTGTTCCTGCGTTAGGAAATTGACAAATCAACAGACAGCCATTACGTTGGCATTTAACCTCCTGAATTGCGTGTTGCTTGCTGAATCCTTTCAATATCGATACATCCGCCACTATTACACGAAAGTTTAAGAAAAACATAGCGGCAACTTTGCTGGACTCGGCAATGTTTTACACATTTCCAATTCTTTGACATCCAAGTTGTGTGAAATATTTTTGCATTTTACAAAAAAACCATGCAATGTTTTTGCATATTACTCTGAATAGATATGTCATTCTAACACGTAACAACTGGGAGAAGATAGTGGCAGCTTTTGCGTATTCAGCAACCTATTTTGTACCTTTGCATGTCTCTTAGACGGTATGTCATGGACGATAGTGTCATATTTCCTGCAAAATCACTTCAACATTGTTGCTTTTGTTACTTTGGATAAAGACATCACACTTATATGAAGCTGTACAGAGGAGTAGAAATAACGTAGGTGAGTACTGCAGATGTTATATTATATTTTGAATCCGTTATTGTGAAATATTGGGGTATTGTATTATCGGACTACATATACAAAAATTATGTGAAGATGGATATTTTTTTAGCGCAGCACACATTAGTTTTATTCGCAACTTTAATGTCAATTTCGTGATGTAAACTTTAATAAACATTTCAGTTACCAAAAGGTATATTCATAAAGACATTGTCTATAAACAAGTCCATATTATAGTTGTCAACCTATACCTTTATCATCATCTACATTCAATCTTTTTGTCAGAATCATTAGTCACTCATACATCAAGTGATGTCAAAAGTCAAATAGAAATAAATCTGCCAATTAAAGAGTTACACTTTTTTACGAATGCATCCTATAGGTGTATTTATACACAATGTCATCATGCTAAGGTTAGCATATTATAAACTATAATAAAAGGGTTTTACTATCTAAAATTTGTGGAATGTAGGATTACCCATGATTTACCTTAGATATCTGCAAAACTAAGGATGAGACCTTGTAGAAGAGACCTATGTGATAGCCTTGATATAATACATCACAATGTATATTTCCTCGCATTTTTATATTGCGCATTCAGTATAAATAGCAATAGATCTGCAGAAGAAGTATACAAATTTTGATTAATGGCAGCAGTGAAAAAAGAAGCCCAACTTGCCCCCCCCCAATTCTCTCTTGTAACTGTAAAAACTAGAGAAAATAATAAAATAAAATTCTTTTTAAAATGTTGTTTTATACTTGTGGCCAAGAATAATATGCGTCACTCAGTCAAAATAAAGCATATATCAGTTGGCCCTGATCATGGCGGCATCAGACAACATATATAAACGTGGATTGGTTTGCTCCTTATGCAAGCGTTTACTTGAATTTTTTGTGATCTTTGTTTGTAAAGGCGCACAGCAAGAACATTAACGTATGCATAAAATGAAACTGCCTCCAAAAGATATACGATATGTCTAATCTTGGATAGTAGGCAGTGTCTCTAGTAGAATCTCAGACTAATCCTTTACATTGTAGTGGCGAAGTGAAGGTAGTATCAAGGATGTCACACTATCGTTAGAATTAACTGTTTGCCATCACCAAATGTGGCGCGATAATGATATTGAACAGCTTTGCTTTTTTCGTGAAGCGAAACAAACTTGCAGACCAGCTCTTTACGTGTAAAAAAAATGAAACTTTATCTATGAGTACCTGTTTAGCATGTCCTATGGGTTCTTGCTGAATTAATAAGATATTTAGGTGATATAAAATAGAGTAGAAAGTGTATCTTTTAAATTGCTATGCAATCAACCTTGCTTCTAATCAAAATTTAGTAGAGCGACATGGTTTCAGTTTGCGTATTACATTCCAAATTGTAATACGAGGGATGTCTGAAACAGAGATCAGCAAAAAAAAAAAAAAAAAAAAAAAAAGGAGGCTCGTCTTTTCATTGTTTTGTGAGTGATCTGCTATTGTATTGTAAACTCAATAAGCATTTGTGTCCACTTGCAAGCCATAGTATACAAATATCACGACAGACTTCCTTTTTCACTTCTGTAATTTGCATTGGAATCATTTGATGAAAGGTATAATGAAAAGAAGCGTGTCCTGATGTTAACAATTTTGAAGATGTAAAAACCATGCAAGCTAAAAGAGGTGATCGTGATGATGAGAGATTTTTTTTTTTTTTTTTTTTTTGAAAAATGATTGATTTTGTTGGTTTACCATTGCATTAAACTCTCTTTCTTCTCTTCTCCTTTTGTTTGGTTGTGTATCGACTAAAACAGACAACTGCGTCCCCAACAAGAAAATAATGCTCAGTTACTACAGTAAATTCTGGAACGGAAAACTTGGACGTATTTCGAGCCTTCATAAGACTACAACCCCTTCAACGTCTACATTAGAACTGCTACCAAACGATGACAGTAAGAAATTGAAGAATGATTTAGATTTGATGTTATCTTCACTTTCAAAGGATCAAGGCAACAATAAAACCAATAAAACCAATAAAACCAATAAAACCAATCAAACCAATAAACAAGAAGCAGATGCAGGATACCCACTGCAGGAAGCTCTATATGGACTCATTGAAAAAATACAGCAAGCAACAGAACGATCACTCGACAATCAAAGAGTAGATCCAAGTGCAAGGTTGCAGCAACAATTAGATGTTGCTTCGTTTGGTGCATTAGTAGATCGCATGAATAAAAGAAGACTGATAAGCCAAGTAAGCAATTCTTATTTGTGTCGGATGTTCGTGTATTGAATAGATTTGGAAAAAGGAATGGATATCGAATTCAGAGCAGCTAAGCATTGATATCGCGGAATTGGTTGCAAAATCATCATGTTTTTTCAAGGTTGAAGATGAATATGACGAGCAGCGATACGAACTATCTCCCATCAAAGAGAGAGATATGTACTTGTGCCATATATTCAGTAAGATCAACCGACAATCAGCCAGAAGAATGGCCAACCAAGATGCCGAGATAAAACCTAGGAGGTCTATGGAAGATGAAGAGGACGACGACTTGTTTTCACTTATCCACAAAGCTTCGAGCCATAATGCAAAATTCGCAGATCAGCGAGCCACCATGAAACTGCGCCCTTAATCGACACAAAAACAAAACCCCTCTTGTTCTTTTCTCCTTGTGAACACAAGATGATCGAAAGAAATAAATATTTTACATGTTTTTTTTTAGCTATTTTATTACAATATTTAGTATAGACATATAAAATTTTATTCTTCCATAGCTGTGCTCTTGGCTACAGAAGATGTTTCAACAGATTTATCTAATCCACCTCTATATAATTCGGTGTTCCACTTGGGAAAAATACGTTTGTAGAGACACATCATGATAGTGTCTTGTTGTGTCAAAGTGCCGTCGAATATACACTTCATATAACCGTGCGTACCTAATGATTCACTGATATGACCTACTCGGCCGTACTTTGTTGTGAGTTGGACAGGCTTAAACCAGTAGATGTCCTCTACATTAAAGAACATGAATCGAATAACGGCTGATCTTTTGTGACACTTGAAGGGGTGGCCGCTCAAAATGATACGCTTGGCAATAATACGCTTGATATCCACATCCATAAATGTGCCTGAAGACACCAAAATTGGTTCTATCGCAGTGAAAGCAAGCAAAATTAAAAATGCGATTCACTCCATACATCATATCAACATACCATTCACATTATCGGTTTCTTTGTAAAACATGACAGGCATTTTACCAAACACGACAGGTCCATAGATGGTGGCAACATATGAGCGGCCCAGTTTCATGAATCTTTCGAATTTATGCACATGGTTGGTGCCCTTGCTGGTATTTTGGGAGTAGATGGGCTTAACATTGTACCTTCTAAAGCCCATGTGCATAACCATAGGGTCCTTTGATCTGACAGTCTCTTCGTATGCATTGTCGCGCTGCACTTGCAAGTTGATAAGGGACATTTTGTGCTCGTACTGCAAAAGACCAAATAGAATATATGGTCTAGTTCTATCATAAGCCTCTACAAATGCATCCATTTTAGAAAAAATATATATAGCGACAAATGCTGTTTGAAGCTGCTACTAACCATAAGCCTGAAGAGGGACATTGCTGATCCATACTGTAATTCTTGAGGCAGGCTTGACATTACCAACAATAGCTTGGCTAACAACACGATGTTTGGTGCGTCCAAAATTTTCAAACTGGAAAATCCTACCATAATCAATGGGCAAGTTTTCATAGGGATCCCAAGGAGAAGTTCTGAAAGACTGGAGGCCACGATAGCGGGCAAAGCGTTCTCTAGCTGTGATGTGCATAGGCGTATCGATCTCATCAGGAAAGTCGTTGTGAGACTCAAATTCAGTTTGTCGCTTTTTAAGGTATTCCTCGTACTCTCTGGCCTCTTCTTCGGCGTTAAATTCATCCTTGTAGGTCTCCTTGGATTCCATATCAATCTCTTCATACTCCTCATCGTCCTCTGAAAGAGCACCAATAGCTGGTTGGACAATATCATCATCCTCCTCCTCTTGCATTGTGGTGTCTTCTTCGTCTTCCTCTTCGCTATAATCTGCATCATCATCATCGAAAATCCACGCAGCTTGATAGGACGATGTGCCCTTGGGGACTCTTTTCTTTGTTGGTTCTCCACCGTCTAAATTGCGCATACGACGCACATGGGCATCTGCTTTGGCCAATTCCTCTTCTGTAGGCCAAGTCTGCTCATTGTTCATGAAATCAGGTTCATTTTCAGCTATCAAGTCATCTTGTTCTTCGGGTTTGGGGGTATCAACGACTTGAATATCTTCTTGCATGTCAGATGCTGCAGTAGCAATAGAGGCACTAGTGATTTGCTGTATCTGAAAATCGCCAAAGTTTTGCAAATGAACCAAGCGATTCGCATTAAAGGGGTTGCCACGGGCATAACCAGTGACCTTCAATGTACCTGTTTCAGCAGAAGTAGGGTCGAATTCGACTTGTTCCGCTAACATGTAGGGATGATTATCACGCCACGACATGGGCTTGGGGCGTTGCGATGTGATGAAACGTAGGGCATTAATGCATTCATTGTCAGAATCCAACGTAAACAGGTGTTCTTCCTCTGGGAAGAATTGCTGAACAAATGCAGTCAGTGATTTTCTAGTGCTATTACGAAGTTTTGCGGGTGTGTTCTCCATGTTCTGAACAACAGGAACGACATTAACAATGCCTTGATTGAGAATAGCTAGCAAGCAGTTGATGCCAAATTGATCCACCTCCACATCAGCCGACATGAGAAGGATACCGAAATCAGCAACCTTGAAAGCATCAATGACGTCGATAAAGTTGCGCTTGAGAGGCACTAGCTGAATCTTTTGCTTGAATCGCTCAACATGGAGGATAGTGGCTTCTTGGGTGGCATGTGCAGGCATCTCAAGGGCAAGAGATTTGTAAATGGCTTCAATAGCGGAATCAACGTCACTGTCAGGGCACAATGGCAAGACAGGAACAATCTTTGGGGCTCCTTGACGTCCCTCAAAGATACGGCTGATACGAGTAATGTCCTCACGCTTCTTTTGCTGGATGATCTTTGCAGCATGGCGACGATCGGTTTTGCTGACGATTTTGACATTGTTGCCTTGTTTGATAGCATTGCGATTAATTTTACCTTTGGAGGCCTCCCTCAATGCACTCTTGGTGGCATGTCGACTCTTGAAAGGTTTGTTAGACTGGTGGGAGCTACCAGCTCTATGGCGATGTTCCATGATGGATGGTGGTTGACAAGGCAAGAAAGGCTT
>MU619303.1:70538-83826 GCA_025201805.1 Parasitella parasitica
AAAAAAAAAAAAAAACGGGTATGACCTCAGTGATACTTGATTTGAACGTATCTAATTGTTAAAGAGCCCAATTGACGAGAAAGAAAGAGCATTCAATTCATGTTTGCAAACGCCATCAGTAGCAGCTGTCAATTCGCAAATAGCTCTGGCAGCAAAGCACATTAATTTTCTGTCATTTTAAAGGGGCGGGGTGGGGGGGAAGAAGCACACACAAACAAATGACATGATAATTGCATGCAACCATGTTAGTAGACCAACAGACAACTATGTCATTTAGTACATAATATTTCCATACACTATTGCTTGATGCGTAGTTTTGTTGCCATGGTTATTTCAAGTACGAGAACCGCAGACTGAAATTTATAAGTGTGTGGGGGGGGGGGAAGGGAGGATTACCCACCAATCTACTATATCAACTTTTTCTTTCCTTTGTAACACAGTTTCAATAATCCTGTTTATGGAAAATGTAAAGATGCTTCTCAAGTAAAACTAAAGCAAGTACACCCAAGGCAAATACTCCCAAGGCAAATACTCCCAAGGCAAATACTCCCAAGGCAAGTAAACGATGAATTACATGCTCTTTATGTATAAAAGTAAACAAATAGAGGTAGTGTAAAAAAAAAAAAAAAAAAAAGTATTGGGAACCAAGGTTAGTATTGCCAGTTTTACATTATAGTACTGGTTTACATAAACCAGTATAAAGTAGTGTGTCACGCATGTTTGCATGAATTAATTGAGTACTTGGTTTTCAATATTTATGCATAAAACACTTAAAAGCATGTAGCTAAATCAATCCAAGGTAAATTTTTTTATTTTTATGTTTATGTTTTTTTCATGCTTATTTTCATGTGGATAAAAGCGGGGATTGTACAATTTATTCATGCGAAATAGAAAAGTTCTAATGTGTCCATATTTTGATTCAAGAGGAAGCTTGGGCTGCAGCTTGAGCACCAGCAAAAGAATCCATAATGTGAGCATAAGCAGGTAAGCGCTTAGCAAACAAAGCAGCCATACCGTTGATATCCTTGCGCCAATCACGACCTAATTCACAAGCAACACTAAACAGTTCATGAGTTGGATGCCAGCTTGTTGCATTCTCAACCAAGAAGCATCTCGAACAGCCTCAGAGAAAGTACCGGAAGCATCAGTGACAACAAAGACTTCATAGCCAGCCTTTTTGGCAGAAAGAGAGACAAAGGTAACACAAACATCAGTGAAGATACCTGAAATAATAAGTTGTTTTTTTCCAGTCTTCTTGATTGCCTAGAAGCGTAACGACACAATAGTTAGTATATATACACGCAAACATAAAAAATACACAAAAAGAAAGAAAGAAAAAAAAAAAAAAACTCCAGGCATACCTTGACAAATCGTTCATCATCCCAAGCATTAATTTGCCCAGGTCTGGCAATGTAAGTAGAGTTGGGGAACAAGCTTTTAAGCTCAGGAAGCATGATACCGTTGGGACCATCCTCACGAGAAGTAGCCAAAATGGCAGGGACATTAAAGTACTTTGCACTTTCGGCAAGACCCATAAGATTGTTCAAGTATGTATCAGGGTTGTAGTCTTGGACCAGGTTCATGAGGCCAGTTTGGTGATCCACAAACAAAAAGAGAGCATCATCGAGGTTGAGACGATTGTAGAAATCGGCAGAAACAGTAGAGATCAAGGCAGCAGCACCGACAAAAGCAGCAGTAAGAGAGAAACGCATTTTATAGAAGCTAGTGGCAAATACCAAGGATGTGTATAATAAGAAGTTAGTGTATTTGACTGTTTTGCCCTGTATTTATACTGTTTTCCTGCGGCTCTATTGAGATATGGTTTTTGGTGCGCTGCCAACAGAGAGGCTTTCACTTTGGTGCTTTGTAATGGTGATCTCATTTACATTTCAAAGAGATTTGATGAATAAGCAAAAGCATTCTGTATACTAGCAAGGAAGAACTGATCTGTGTACACGATTAGCACATTGATATGTAAATCCCGCTATATGCAGTTTTGTCAAATCTTTGATTTAGAATAGCTTATATTGAAGAGTTCACAATCGTTTAATGTCACGAATAAAGCCAGAAGTATGTGCTGGCAAAACAATTCATAATTTATTAAAATTGGGATGCACAGTATTCCATCGGCTTAATTGCAGCTTGATCCAGCTTTTTTTGATTGTTTCCTGTAGGTATGGCACACCACCGCCATCTGGTGACTGCGCGAATAACACCCATATTTCAAATCAAAGCCAAGTTTAAGCATAGTATGTTGGTCTTTCTTTCATCTATAGACTCACCAAAGCACATAAACCGACTATGCTTACCGAGCTTGGCAAATACGAGCCGTATGGCAAGATATTTCTAGAGAATAAGCCTCACTTGGGACAAGAATGCAACCTAAATCCCGTCATTGACTTTTCAGCCCGTGATACTTTTGACAATAAGAAAGCGCCGCCGCCATCAAAGACAATGCACAAGTTATTCAGCGTCAAAGACAACTTTACAGTAGATATTGGTGACCGAGTGGATGAGCGAAACTTATATGAGACGGGCAAAATATATAATCCAGCGCTGCAATTAGAGCAAGAAGTTTATGTGAGAGGATCAACAGTAGTGTGGAGTCAAGCCGGCTGCGTGATCAAGACGTTTGATTACAGTTCAGAGATCCAGCCTATACAGCAAGTCTTGTTTGCTTGGTTTCCTGTAACGTCTGCATTTTTCAAAAATGACCCCACTAATAAACCTGCTGTCGATGCTGTGTTGGACGATGTAGAGGGAGACAAGTATATGGTTGAAGGCTATTGGGATAAAAAAGGACCTCAATCTATTATCAACCTGAATAAGAACGTTGCCTTCAAAGACGATGAAATGGAAGAAGAGAATGATCTTGTCAAACGATTACGACCGTTGAACAATATACCCGAGATTGAAGAAAAAGATGATTTTTTACAAAGGCGCACATTATGCATTGTGTTTCAAGACTGCATTAAATTACACTGCGAGGATGGCATTCATCTAACTGCTCATATACCCTTTGAAATCGGTCATGTTGTTCCGTTAGATATGGGCGTGCTCGTGAGCCGAAAGTATGTTCCTGAAAAGTTAAAGAGGGCTTCTGGTCGCCCTAGATCCTCAAGCATTACCAATTTAGCGACCCTAGCAGCCGGTATGAAGAAACCAACGCCCATAGAGAATACACTTTCGTTTTTTGTTACTGTTACTCACCCACTGAAAGGAGCCTGCCCTGTTAAATCAAAGGATGTGAACCATATCGGAATATCGACCTTGCCTGAACCATTGACAAGTCCTCAGAGGCTGCTGTTTGCCACTACCAAAGTATCTGATACAGGCCGATTACCTGTCATTGTAACGTTGAATCTCAAAGAAAATCGACATTATATCTGGACATATGAGCGACGCAAAGAAAAAAACCAACAAACGCTGCGAGCTCCCGCTAACATGACGCTACCTGTCAAACGCAAATCACACAATAATGCAGCACCATTTGTCAAAAAAAAGTATAAATCTGGAGCTCCATTAGCCCTGAATCGAAGCAAAAAACAAAAAATAGACTCTCCCGCAAGGTCACATGCTCAGTTCCATGAAGATTACGTTTCAGACGAAGAAGATTTGCACGAAAACGAAGTCGAAAAAGACATTTACAATGAAATGCTGGACCCCAGCGAGATTTCACTTCGTTTATTATGGCGAGAACCAGCATACAAGTAAGTTATGCTTTTTTTTTTTTTTTTGGTTAGCCACTACAAATGTTGAACAAATTTTTGTTTTTTGTTTTTGTTTTGTAGGATACCAGCTAAATTAAAACCAAGCAGAAAAGTGAATTCAGAGGCATTCTTAATTCATGACTTGAAGGGGCAAGAGCTCATTTGCATAGTCAATCACTCCATGGGCCATCTTCAAGTGGTCAATCTCGGTAAAGCAACCCATCTGGTTAGTAACTGCATTGAAATGAAGATACCTGCAAAATCTGCAGTTCCTATCAATGCAACCAGAGATGGATATAATGACCTCTTATTCCTCGATGCTTCCAACAACCTTCAGCTATTCATCGATGCCTCCATGCCGCGCATGCCTCTTGGCATGTCTGGCGTCACACAGCTCATGGATCCCGTATATGATCGTGTTACTGCTATATCTGAAAAAGGCATGTTTCGATATCAGATCAATGGTCGCTCGGAGACCTCACTTGTTCGAGATTGCTTTGCTGCTATAGACTGTGCCAATACCCTGTACTTTCCTAAAATATGGGCTCGCTATCTATCGCTTCAAAAAACTCCTTTGGATGATGATCGTATTCACATCAGCGAATGGGAGAACTTTTTCGTTTCTCTTTTGTCGTTCCTCAGGGTCCAAAAACAAGGATATTACTATCGACAGCCTAATTTCAAGAGCATCTCTTCGCGCGAGATCCAGTTGCAACAAATACGTGCATCGAACAACGATTTCTTGACAAAAGAACTCGGGTTTCCGTCTGCTGCAGCTGCTCATAACTTTGACTTTCTCCTGGATGAAAACTATTTCCAGGGAGTTCCCACAAGATGGATTGATCGCGTGGTTCATACTATTGTAGATGATGATGTTATGGATATCTCGGTCTTTGTAGACATAGTCAACAGTCTCCATGTGGTTTACGAAGATTATCGCATCAAAAAGTCTATGATGGTGCATGCTAATTTGCTTGGATACTTGCTCATGCAAAGCGCCATCATCCTGAAGAACAAAAATTACATTGATTATTATGCAAACCTTGGAATACAACCTTCTTTTACTGGAAATTGTAGCGTATCATTATCTAATTATGTATAATTCAGTGATTGCTGACTTTTTTTTTTATCTACTAGTACACCTTGTGGATGACCTGGTTGTAGACGAAGTCTTTTCTGAACCGCCTAATATCCAAGTATGTTTGAGACAGATGACGCCGTTTACAACGTCCAACCCTACTTTGTTGAGTTCTTTTGGAGTGAACACGCTAGAACCATCTCTTGGACACTGTCGGAATACATATGCCAAGACTATCAAAGACCTCTGGGCTCTGTACGGCGCCATCAATCACGTCTCTAATGATAAGAGCATCTTATTGGATCGCATGATCCTTCATAGCATCACTCGCAAAGACATTGGGCTTTTGATCGAGTCGTTAGCAACCCCCATCTTGAATGTGCTGGATGACCTTCAGCTAAACCCCTTGGTACATTGGACCAAAGAAGCTTACAACATAATCGGCAGAGATGATATCTATCAGCAACTTCAGATGAGAGTAACTGTAAATGATCCCAATACTGATACATTCAAGCTTCCGTTCTTAAAGGTATATATATATATATATATTTTAATATTTATACATATAATAGTTATGGATACGCGCATCTTCTTATTCCAGGCTCTAATTCAATTTGGTGATACATTTACGTAGGATTCTGCCCACCCTCAAAACATAAATGATTTGATGAAAGATTACTCTGCTACACCAGTTATAAAATGCGTATACGAATCTGATGTGCTCAATATGGAGACAGAGCGGCTTCGATTTGGCTTTGGCGGCTTCATTGAAAAAGTTCGAGTTATGTTGGATGCAACACGTATACCAGATCATACCACGCTTGAGAAGCCTGATCTGAACGACGAAGAACTGGCTGCTGAACATCAATCACAAGTTTCCATGTTGGTTCAACGTACATTGTCTTTGGCTGTTGGCCGTGCAATCTACGCGTTTGGAACGCATGTGCCTGATTTAACACGAGTGCTGCCGCTGGAGCCAATTACTTTGGCAGCAAAGATATTGCCATTGCGCACAGTAGTAACATTAGACGATTCGTCTTGGAGCAAAGATTTTCTGCATTGGCCCCAGTTTCACAATGGCGTCGCGGCTGGTTTGAGAATATCGCCTAATAATCAATGCAACGATTCCTGGATCGACTTTTGCGTTCCTCAAGAGCTGGATCCTCAAAGCGGCGGCGTATTGCTGGCTTTGGGCTTGAATGGCATTCTAAAGAAACTTCCACTAGTGCACTGGTATCGTTTTGTGACGCAGCAATGCGACCTGGTCAATGTTGGCTTTATTCTAGGGGCTGGCCTTGCTTTCAAAAGCTCCAAAGATATCAAGGTGACCAAGGTACTAAGTGTGTATATTCCAGCACTGTTACCGCCTGCATCTGCCTCGTTCAACCATTCCAATGCGATTCAGGCGACTGGTTTACTTAGTATGGGTCTGGTTTACATGAACTCTTGCGACAGATTGATGTCATCTATCATGTTGGGCGAAATAGGTAGACATGCTCTTAGCGATCCTTCGACTCTAGACGCAGATTATGAAGGTTGTGCGTTGGCTGCTGGCTTCTCTTTGGGCTTCATGACGCTGGGCCTTGGTGAAAATGCCCTGCCAGTTGTTGATCCACAGTTACGAAACAAGCTTTACAGCCTAATGACAGGACGAACAACAGAAGAAACTACAAGCTCTATCAATCTTGATGTTACATCGCCTGGAGCTACAGTAGCATTGGCTCTAATGTATCTAAAAACGGAAAACAGCCGTGTGGCAGAAGGCATTGAGTTGCTGGAAACAAGGCCTTACCTAAACTACGTGCGTCCTGATTTCTTACTGATTCGAGTAGTAGCAAAGAACTTGATTATGTGGCGGACTATCCAAGCAACAGAAGACTGGATAGATGCGCAAATCCCAGACTTTTTCAACGACATAATGCTTGATAGCAACTCTTCTTTAGATATGGAGGTGTCGAAGCAAGCAATGTACAACATTATCTGCGGTGCCTGCCTATGCATTGGATTACGATTTGCAGGATCAAAGAGTGCCATGGCATTCCAGTGTTTGTTGTCTCGTTTGGATGGCTTCACAAAGGAGCTAAACACACCTGCAACCAGTCCTCAGCAACGAGTAACTAAATGCGTCATCCGAACGGGCATAGATGTACTATGCACAGCAGCGGCAATGGTGATGGCTGGTACAGGCAATGGTGAGCTCTTACAGCGTTTAGAACTGCTGCATCATCGTGTTGCAGCAGACATGAGCTATGGCAACCATATGGCTGTTTCAATGTCGCTGGGCCTTCTGTTCGTGGGCTTGGGCGGCTACACACTAACAACAACAAACGAGGCCATTGCAGGCTTACTGTGTGCGTTTTACCCTTTCTACCCTATGACCACGAGCGATAATAGATATCATCTGCAAGCATTTCGACATTTATGGGTATTGGCTGTGGATTCACGCTGGCTGATGCCCTATGATGTTGGCAACAAAAAGCCCTGCCGAGTGCCAATGAAGCTGGAAATTTACAATGATGATGTGGAGCGCAAAGTACGACAGGTGCGCATCGAAGCACCTTCTGTGGTTCCTGATTATAAGCTGATCAAGTCGATCAAGTTGGACGGAGACCGATATTGGCCATTGTCCATCAACATGTTAGATGACGGCAACTATCCGAAATCAATCATCAAATCAGGGGTTATTTATGTCCAAAGAAAAGACAAAAAGAAGAGTTATGAGGATGATCCCCATGGAAAGCGAAATCTTGCTTGGAAATGATTCGAAAAATTCTAAACATGTGGAGGTTTATTTTTTTATAAAGAGAGAATATCCTTCTTTTCAGTTTCTTTAGTCGTTTTCAATCAAATATAGTTCTTAACAAAAATGTCCTCTTTTTTCCCTCCCTATATATATATAATAAATAAGGTAAGAGCAGGAAGATGGTGAAATTATACAAGTATATATAGAAAATATCAAGCAAAGAAAAAAATCGAGTTTTGTAGTGGGAGAAAAATAAGAGAAATTATAATAGAATTAATAGCATTTCAATGAAAAAGACAGAGACACAGAGAGAAAGCGGGAGATACATCAGCAATTTAATTTATTTGGGAGGACTAGTAAAGAAACTGTTAGAACATTTTGCTCAAATTAAAAAATTTACTTAAACTTACTTGTAAACAATCTTTCTAGTCTTGAGAGGAGCCCACTTGAACTTCTTGAGGTAAACAGACAAAGCAACTAAACCAACAGTGATAACAGTAGCCTTCATGCCCATCTTCTTACGTTCATCATGCTCGGGTTCGGCAGCCCATGCAAGGAAAGTACAAACATCTTTTGCCATTTGAGAAGCAGTAGCAGGAGTGCCATCTTCATATTCAACAACACCGTCAAAGAGGGTTTGAGCCATGGCAATGGCACCACCGGGGAAGTAAGGGTTGTAGTTCAATCCTTCACGAACTTCAACACCTCCAGGAGCATCAACATAACCTGTAAGAAGAGCAAAAACATAGTCCTGTAGTTATATCCATTAGTAATTGTCAGAAAGGGCGCTTTTTGCGGTTAAATGTACCTCACCACCATGGCGAGCCTTAGTGATCAAAGAAAGATCTGGAGGTAAAGCACCAGCATTAGCAGCACGAGCGGCTTCTTCATTAGGATAGGCTTTGGGCATATAGTCAGCAGGCTGTTTACGCACAAATTATAAGAATCAAATAACAAAATGCTCAAATTTGTCAATTTTACCTTGCCAGGTCTCATAAACATCTCACCATTCTCATCAGGTCCATCTTGATATTCGAATTCTTCAGCCATAGTCTTAATTTCTTCTTCGGTGTGAGAAACGTCGATCAAGTTTCTCCATGCAATACGGTCAAGGGAATGACAAGCGGAACAAACCTCTCTGTAAACTTGATAACCACGACGAATACTAGAATATAACCATGTCAAATTACTGTCGACCTCAACATCTCAAGACATGAATACGTACGAAGCATGATCAAAAGTATCTAAAGGACCGCTATGGGGCCAAGGATGACTGGGAGGATGGAGACCTTCATCAGCCATATTGGCAGAAGCATCGACATACATGTAGGTCAAAGCAGTGGCACCAATGATACCAGTAGTTACAGCAGTAGCTTGCTTGTTAGAATGCTATTAAGAAAAATAAATACATTGTGTTAACGATACATCAATACTGAACTTACACCAGCAAAGCTAGGTTTGGTTGAAGCAAAGCGAGTCTATAAGTGTGTAGTGGGTTAAATCTCCAATGTTGATGATATTTTGATTTTTATTCTCGTAATTTTTCTTACCTGTTGAGACAATTGCTTAACAGAACGTCTGGCAGTTTGAGAAGCAATTCTAGAGAGCATATTTCAAACCTAGAAAAAAAAAACAGAGTAGGGAGGAGGGGGGTTTTTTTAGAAAATAAAAGAAAAAGATTAGAGTAAAGAGAAAGGTTTTTACAAAACACAACCACCACCTTCGGGGTCTACAATCAAATAAAAACAATAGGAGGGAGCTTACGATCAGGTAAACATAATCCCCAGGGTGATGAGACTTTTTTTTTTACAGGCGTCAGAGGGGCCAAAGAACATTGAATGTTCCCTTTCAATGGCGAATAATACTCGGAGTTTATGATTGATTTGATGAATATTCATTTCACTGATCTGTTGCAATGTATTTTGACAGCTGGATGCTCTTATTTCCATGCTCAACCAGGCAATTTTCTGGCATGTCTTTTTGACCTCAATCCCTGCTATCTTCTTTCTCGATTAGCTGCAATTTGCAGAGGTTATTTCTCCGTAATATTGGATGAAAAACCAGTATTCAATCAAATATTTCAAATCATCTATACATTCAGCTCTTTATCACGACACTTTTACGCTTTAATTGCTACATTTTTATTACTTTATCAAGCTAATATCAGTGGAATACATCAACCATAGCTTCCATTTCCATTGAACATCCGCAGAAGTGCACTTCTACGTCACCTTTTCCTCTACTGAGCGAAAAATTTTGTCTTCCTCTTTCTTACAAGTATTGCTCGAAAGAATTAACACGTCTTTCAACCACACATACATACAACAAAATGAGGTATTTACATTTATATACAGAAATCAATCACTGGAAATAAATCTCGACATCTCAAACTAATGTCTCGCTTATCTTGGTTCATCTAGTTCCATTGCCAACAAGCCACGATCAGAAATGACTGAGGAAGAGCTTCGTCAACAAGAAGAACTTGAATTTAACACTGGTCCGCTTTCTGTTTTGCAACAATCAGTTAAAAATAACAATCAAGTTTTGATCAGTTGTCGTAATAATCATAAATTGTTGGCTCGTGTTAAGGCATTCGATCGTCATTGTAACATGGTGCTTGAACATGTCAAAGAAGTATGTGTAAAAAATGGCCAGCAGACACAAACTGTATTAATAATACGTTTTTCCTTAGATGTGGACAGAAACACCTCGTAGCGGAAAGGGAGCAAAGGCAAAACCTGTTAACAAGGATCGCTATGTAAGCAAGATGTTCCTTCGTGGCGATACCGTTGTCCTCGGTAAGTGTTGCCTTTTTTTTTTTTTTTTTTTTCAATGTCAATGTTTTAACGCAACACTTTAATAGTTCTTAGAAACACTTAATAAAAAATACATTCGACATTTTTTTTATGTTCTTACACTCCTGCTTCATATTCACGAAACACGCTCACATACATGCCCACCCGCCCACCTTTGTCCAATCGAAAAATTGAAATAATAAACAGAAACGATAACATTTAAAATGTTCCAAGATAATTAAACGGTTTTTATACAAGATTTTTCGATGTGGATTATTGGTTTCTTGAGACATGAAAAATATATTTTGTTTTATTTATTGTTGTTTTATAGCAGGTCAACATTCCAGCCACAAATCAAGATACAGTTTAGGATCTTTGCTATTTGTATACCATTTACATCAACCAATGACTATGACCAGTCATCGGCAGTTATGTGGGTAATCGATTGAATGTTATACTAATAGCGCTTCACAAATACTATTTTGTCATCATAAGAATCTTAATGTGCATGAATAACTGCACAAGGCATAGGTGTTCATGTAAGTGCATCCTGTTTACTTCTCTAAGGACTATGACAAATGGTAGGTTGTATACAGTGAAGTATGAATATCAGATTCCAACGTCTTTAGCAATTGCTAAACATAGAAATCTGAAGAAAAACTATTTTGTAATGCTTCTGTTGTTGTCCATTCCATTCCAGTGTTTGAGCATTTAAAAGATCCGGGTTGCACCTGTTACAAACTCTTTATTGTAAAAAGCGCCATACATCATTACAATCAGTTTATATCATGCATTAAGTCAATAAACGCATATTCGTTTTGATACACAGGAAAATAAAATCGTGTTTTAAGCTAGATTAAAACAGGCATAATCACGACTATCTGAGCGTAACAACTTGATATAATTTTAACAGACATTTATAGACATCCGGTCGTTAGTATCAGCAAATCGGAACCGAGATCTAACTTGGAAAACTTAGTGTTGATTCACTTCTGTAATAAAAAGTGTAAAAACAACAATAGATACAATTTAATTCCTTCTTTATTTTCGGAATAGGATATCATGCAAAGGTTAGACATTTCTACTCTATTTATATTCGTTGTTGTAAACGGTCTGTCTGTCAGTTACGCCGTAACTGTCAGTCAAGTTTTTCTGTATTTGATTTTACATAATCAAGTACGGTATTCTAATATCGATGTTTCTGACACATTTGCAAATGATATGCATGGGCCAGTCCTTACATTGGTCTATGCGTTCCAAATGTGGTGTGTGGTACGATTTATTTTCATAGATGCTTCGCGGTTTCACGGTTAGATATTTAGGTAATCTGTTTATTAGCTTGATTTGGTATCTCTAAGGTAGCTCCGTAAGAGATGACATTCAATTACTTTTTGTGAGAAGTTCTATCACATCAGCACAACCTCTATTTGGAAACAGCATTCATATCTATGTTTTCATTGACATCTATAAAATTATCAGATGATATCACAAATTAACATATCAGAATTGCATATAATCGATGATACGCTTCGATAATAACCAAAATAAACACTGTCTTATGCGCCATAAGAACAGGCATGATCATCGCTATCTGAGCATAACTTGATTTCCAATGGCCGATGTCTCTATCAAAAATTATCTGCAAAAACACTTTCGCGTTTTTGGTGTCGGAGTTGTAAATTGTAATCACGTGGCATGGCGGGTTGTAAAATGTGTGAAAGGCAGACAAGTTTAGGATATTCTATATCCATGGAATTCATCATAAATAGCAGGATGACACGATCATTGAAGATAACTATTTCGCAGGTAAGAAAATGAATGGTTTCTCATACAAGCCATTTAACAATTATGAACTCAATTGTTGTATCCATATAAAGGCTATATATCTGTCATATCTACCATAGTTATTATGTACGGATTATGATATTAATCGTTGGTAATTCTTTGAGAAATAAGAAATAAGCTACAAGTTGTAATTAAGCCTCTTGCAAGATTCTAGGCTTATTCAAAGATTACATCAAGATCAGGTCGTAGGATGCCGGGAAGATATTCTTCCCAGTCCTCTCTTATTGCCAAACAACAGATGTAATGTGGATAAACATTGATTATAGTATAAATAGAGATCATATCTTACGTCAATAAAAGACTTCAATTTTGTATCTGGCTTCATTCAGAAAAATTCTTTATTACTTCTTTCGTATAACATTTACACAACATTTTGCTGCGCCTTTTGACAATGGCACAACTGGCTTGGCACTATCTGGCAAAAACATTTGCGTAAGTTGTATCATTGATGTCTAGGAAGCTATCAGCACAAACGATTGATATTTAACTTGTATTATTGAGATCTCTCAGAATAGGAATTACTATATAAATGACAATTACTAAAATATATGCAATTGTCAAGCTATGTAGCATTTCCCACAGAAGCATTATAAGAGTAATTTGCACTTGGTGATTATTATATTTATATCTAATTCACTCAGTTAATGATCATCCTAAAGTATCCCACAGCTTAAAGCAAACAGTATAAATAGCTATAAATACATTTATTCATTAACAAGTTGGGATTACCCCGATCGGCCCATTTGGGCCGACCCTTCCATAATAAATTTCTCCACAGAAATTGAAGATAACATGTTAAAAACTCTTTTTAATATTGAAATGGGTGTTCTTGTCAGCGATCTAATTGATTTTGTTTGAAAAAAGTGAAAATTGAGCTATCAGGGATTGATTTTCCGGAGGCTGTTTTGCCCGATTTTAATCAGCCCAAATGGGCCGACTTTTCGATTATATATAATTTGTATAGTGTATAACAATTTATAAAAAAAAAATTTATAGAAATGTACTTAAGTTAATGTAGAATTATTCAAGAGCTGTTGGCGAGACCAAACTTCTTGTATATGTCTGTCATGACAAGGTTTGCACATGGGCACATCTGGGTTACAAGTGCAAGATTTCT
>MU619303.1:88499-104006 GCA_025201805.1 Parasitella parasitica
AAAAAAAAAAAGAATAGCAATTTGACATTAGCTTTTCCATTGCACTATTATAAAATGTCACCTTCAAAGATCGAAAAGGTAAGATGTCCATCATAAAAACTTAACTAACTTCTGACATCAATATTGCAAAACAAAAAAAAATAGGCTGAAAAGAGAAAGAGAGACGAGGACGCTCCTGTGAGCAAGAAGAGCAAGAAGGATAAAAAAGACAAGAAAGAAAAGAAGGATAAAAAAGATAAAAAGGATAGAAAGGACAAAAAGGAAATCAAGGAATCTAAACCTGAAGAAGAAAAGATGCAAGTGGATACACCTGCTGCTGTTGTACCGAAGAAAGCCATCAACAAGAATGTCGAAATCCTTGCATCATACAAATATCAACAAAATGAAGAGCTCTCTGCCTTGCCTCAAAGTACCATTGATGAATTTTACAAAAAACACACTATCGAAGTTACAGGCGACCTCAAGCTTCGTCCTATTCTCGAATTCAGACAAGCTGGCCTTCCTGACAATATTTTGGAAGTGGTAAAGAATTTCTCCAACCCTACACCTATTCAAGCTGCCACTTGGCCCATCACTCTTTCTGGCCGTGATATCGTTGGCATTGCAGAGACTGGCTCTGGCAAGACTCTTGCCTTTACAATCCCTGGTTTGGTTCACATTGCTACTAAATTGAAAAAGGGTAAGAAAAATGGTAAGCCTTCCATGCTCGTGGTATCTCCTACTCGTGAACTAGCCATGCAAAGTGCTGAACAAGCTGAAGCTGCTGGTAAAGCTGTCGGTGTTACATCCATTTGTGTTTACGGCGGTGTAGACAAGCAGCCTCAACGTAGAGCTTTCCAAAGAGGTGTTGATATCGTTGTTGCGACTCCCGGTCGTTTGATCGATCTTATCAACGAAGGTACTTGTGATTTATCCGAGGTTTCTTTCATGGTTTTGGATGAGGCCGACCGTATGTTGGATGATGGTTTCGAGAATGATATTCGTTCAATCATGAGCTACTCGCCCAAGGGCCGTCAAACTCTCATGTTCTCTGCTACATGGCCCGAGAGCATCCGTAAACTTGCTAGCGATTTCTTGACTAAGCCTATGCGTGTCACCATCGGCTCTCCTGACCTTGCTGCTTCTCAAAACGTACAACAAATCGTCCAAGTCATCGATAACCCTAGAGATAAAGAGCGTCATTTGCTAGATTTGTTAAAGAAGGTTCACAAATCTCGCACAAACCGAGTATTGATTTTTGCGCTCTACAAAAAGGAGGCCATCCGTGTCGAAAGGTCGTTAGAATATCATGGTTACAAGGTCGTCGGTATCCATGGTGATAAAAATCAACAACAGCGTACTGAGGCTTTGAGCTCGTTCAAGGATGGATCTTTCCCCCTGATGATTGCCACTGATGTTGCTGCTCGTGGCCTTGATATCCCTGATGTTGAGTACGTAATTAATCTCACTTTCCCTCTCACTATTGAAGCATATGTCCATCGTATTGGTCGTACTGGCCGTGGTGGTAAGAAGGGTACCGCCTACACTTTCTTTACCCCCGAGGATAAGGCTCATTCAGGCGAATTAATCAATGTCTTGAAACAGGCGAAGATGAATGTTCCTGAAGAATTATTGGCTTTCGGTACTACTGTCAAGAAGAAGACTCATAGCGCGTATGGCGCCTTCTACAAGGATACTGGTGGAGAACCCAAGAAGGCCACCAAGATTGTCTTTGATTAATTATTCTTGAGTCATGTATCTCTTTGCTTTTAGACTTATTTTTTCTTGCACACATTATCATTATATATTCTTTCGCATGTTGTTTCATATATTGAAATAAATATTTGATTTATTGTTTTTTTTTATAATACCAAGCAGTCTGCTGAAAATAGATCTGGTTTGAACAAAGGTTACTTGAAAAAACCTTACACTAGAACAATGGATTGATACTTTGACCATTGCCCATCACACATGTTTATTGTAAAGACTCAAGCAAATACAGGCGGATGTTCAACAAAGATCCAATAAAAGCTCTGTTCGTAGTTTACTGCCACGTCGATGATGTTGATAATATAATCAAGAAATCATCTATTATGCATATGTTAACAATCAACTAAACATGTCAAATTACCGCTGAATGCTAGCAGGAGAATTTACACCAGCTAATGAGCAAAGAATAATACAAAAAAACGCGACATTTTGTTTACGTTTTCTCGTTTTGTGTTCCCCAAAATCTGCCTTTTTCATTTGGCGGTTTGATATAAGGCTCTGAGCACAGTTTTCCTTTTCCACCTCTTTTTCTCTCTTTTCATCTTCTCTTTCTATATGCAACAGCAGCAGCAGCAACAGTCACCTGCTTCACAACCTTTGCAAAGACCTCCTCCTCCTGGTCAACCTCAACCTCGTCCCATGGGGTATAGGCCTCAACAACAACCAGGCGCTCCCGCTGGTTATCGTCCTCCTATGCAGCCTGGCCTTCCTAGACCGGGATTCCAGCCTCCTAATGGCTCAACGCCTCCTCCGCATCCGGGCCTTCCTGCTGGTGTTCGCCCTGGCTTTAATCCTATTCCACAAAGACCTATGATGAGACCTGTTGGGCAATCTCCTATGCAAGCTCCCATGGCTTCTACTTCTCCAGGCGTCGTTGCATCACCCATCCAACAACCAGAGCAGTTACCTCAAGAACCTCCAATGTCACCTACCACTCAAAGCTCAGCCGCAGAATATCATAAAAAAAAGAGGATGTATCCTGAGCAGATTACCAAAGCATATTCTGGTGATGTGCCTGTATCTCCTGTCTACCCTCAGCAGCAACAACCATATGGATCTCCTGCAATTGTTAATCAACAAGCACAAGGACAAGCACAGTTTATTTCTCCAATGGGCACACCCTCAGCTTCGACTCCGTATGCTCAACCGCAACAACCGGCCTATGGTCAGCAACAACATCCACAGCATCAGCAACATCAACAACCCGCCTACAACGCGTACGGACAAGATCCTGTTAATCAAATGGCCTCTCAGTTTGGCAATATGAATATGGGTGCTTCTCCTACTGTAAGTGGATAAAGTTAAAGAGGTTTTTGTGTACATACAAACATGATTTTCGTTGGTTTAGGTTACTCCTGCTGTACCTCTGCTGGGAGCTCGTCCTCAGATTGCTGATATTGGATACAATGGACCAGCAATTCGTTTGCCACCTAATGTAAGTATTTGTTTGTAAAAGACAAGGGCAGCAATATTAATAGTCGATTTTGAAATAGATTTCTGTAACTGATTCCCCTAATGTTAATTGCGACACATCCTATCAATGCGCCACTATTAACGCGATCCCTGCAACAGAGTCGTTGCTAAAGAAGTCCAGATTACCTTTTGCGCTTGTATTAGCACCCTACAGAAGCTTGAAAGAAGGAGATGTAAGAACCAGTCTGTTTAGACGAAAGAGAGAAAAAAAAAGAGTCAACATGCTGATTACTATATATTTTCACCTAGGAACCTGTGCCAGTTGTAAAAGACAGTGTCATTGCCAGATGCAGACGTTGTAGAACATATATCAACCCTTTTGTTACTTTTGTGGAAGGCGGCCAGCGTTGGAAGTGTAACATGTGTTTCTTGTTGAATGATGTACCAGCAGCGTTTGACTACGACAACCAAACACAACAACCCGCCGATCGTTGGAAACGCCCTGAACTGAACTACGGCTGTGTTGAATTTGTCGCACCAACCGAGTACATGGTCCGACCTCCTCAGGCACCTTCCTTTGTATTTGTGATTGATGTGTCTTATTCGGCCATTCAGTCCGGTATGCTGGCCACTGCTGCACGCACTATTCTTGATTCTCTGGATCGTTTGCCCAACAATGAAAACCGTACTCGTGTGGGTATTATCACAGTCGATTCATCGCTTCACTTTTACAATCTGAACTCAAAGTTGGCTGAACCACAAATGCTTATTGTCTCGGATTTGGAAGATATATACTTGCCTCAACCTACCAATTTACTAGCTAATTTAACAGAGAGCATGTCTACTCTCAAGACGTTATTGGAAAAGTTACCAGATATGTTCAGGGATTCTGTCAATGTCAACAATGCATTGGGTACAGCTCTTCAAGCCGCTTTCAAGCTGTTATCACCTGTTGGTGGCAAGATCATATGCTTGCAATCCACTCTGCCCAACACCGGTACTGGCTCATTGAAGCCCCGTGAAGATGTCAAAATGCTTGGCACCTCAAAGGAATCCACACTTTTGAACGCTGCCTCTCCTTTCTACAAGACATTTGCTGTGGATTGCTCTCGCCATCAAGTCGCTTGTGACATGGTTATTTTTGGTGGCCAGTATTCTGATGTTGCCACTCTCAGCTGCGTTCCTCACTACACTGGTGGTCAGACCTACTACTACCCTGGATTCAATGCTAGTCGCTCAGAAGACGCTCTTAAATTTGCTCATGAATTCTCTGAGCTGTTGGCTGAGCAGATTGGTTTGGAAGCTGTCATTCGTATTCGTGCTTCTCGTGGTTTACGCATGAGCGCTTTCCACGGTAACTTCTTTATTCGTTCTTCTGACCTGTTGGCTCTTCCCAATGTCCCTCGAGACCAAAACTATGTGGTTGAAGTCGCAATGGAGGACGACCTGAAGGTGCCAACGGTTTGTTTCCAAACTGCCTTATTGCATACATCCTGTACTGGCGAAAGACGTATCCGTGTTATCACCCAGTGCTTGCCAGTTAGCAGTTCTATTTCCGAGCTATATGCCAGTGCTAACCAACAAGCAATCACTGCTTATCTCGGTGTAAAGGGTAAGGAAAATTATGAGTTTAAATAGCTTGGAAACTAACCGCTAATTTTATAGCTGTTGAACGTGCTCTGTCTTCCAAGCTGGATGATGCTCGTGATGCCATTGTCAACAAGGTGGTTGACCTTATGGGTGTTTACAAGACCCATGTATTGGGCTCAGGACAAGGATCTACGCCTCAATTGACTGCGCCTGACAACCTCAAGCTGCTTCCCTTGCTTGCATTGTGTTTGATCAAGCATGACGCTTTACGTCAGAGCTCACAGATTCCAACTGATATGAGGTCGAATGCTATGAATATGATCAACACTATGCCTATACAACTTTTGATCCCGTATCTCTACGCCAACCTTTATTCATTACACAATATGCCTGCCGATGCTGGAGAGTTCTCAGAGCATGGCGTTATTTTCCCTCCTGCTTTAAATTTGACAGCAGAGAATTTGGAGGTGCATGGCTGCTATATCTTGGAAAATGGACAAAACATCTATCTGTGGGTGGGACGCAATGTTGTTCCTCAACTCTGTTCTGATCTTTTTGACGTGAAATCATACGAGGGCCTCAAAGGAGGCAAGATTACTATGCCCACACTGGAAACCCCTCTCAATAGAAAGGTGAATACTCTCATCGGTAAACTGAGGGAAATGCGTCGTGGCAACTACTACCCCACTCTTTATTTGGTTAAGGAAGATGGCGATCCCTATCTCAGATTATGGTTTTTGGCTCACTTGATTGAAGATCGCACTGATAATATCATGAGTTATCAGCAATTCTTACAACATATCAAGGATAGAGTAAGTTAAATATCCAACCTTGATCTCGTACAAATATACTAAACTATTAAAAATAGGTCAGCTCATCATCGTTTTAAGTACTAATAATAAAAATCCATAAATATGCACAAGACAATTTTTAACATTTTTATGAATGTGGGTTTGACTTTTATTTGCAACATAATGAATCACTCAAAATGTATCTGAGGGCGTCAAAATAAAATCCAACCTTTCGTCTGTTTCCTCCAGGGGAATGGCTCCAACCTCCAAAATTTGCTCCTTCAAGGATAAAGCAATAGTCTTGGGTCGATCAATGCCATGCTCGTCTGCCCAAATGTTACATTTTTTTATGTAACGATCGTAATAGCTAAAGTCGATACATCAGCCGCCATTGTTTAAGACGTATGATGTACATCTTGCTTACCCTTTTCCATGTCCAATCCTGTTTCTTGCTTTGTCAAAAGCAACGCCCGGTACCAAAATCAAATCCAACCCATTACCGTAGTTGTCGTCAATTGCTACAGATACACCACCACGTTAAAAATTGCATTGATTTGCTCTGCTTTAATCATACCATCTGCTCTTGGTTGATCAAGGGGTGGTTCGGGTATGTTCCATTTGTTGATAGGTAGTGATTCAAAGTCTTCAATATCATTGATCTTGACCATGTCCATGGTATTCTTTGTACAACGAGGTATAAAGCAATTTTTGTCTATATATATATATATATATATATCAGTTGATTGGAATTACATGTGTGGCGACTATTACCAGAATTAAGCAAATCATGAATTATATCTGTCGTGACAATCTCACTATTAGGCATGCTAATGTAGATACTGACGTTTTTGCTTGCTCGAAAGACGTCCATCTCCTGTAATTTCTGCTGAACAGACCTGGCTAGCGATAAGATAGTATCATATTACGAAATATACAACTACTAGCCAATAAAGTACTACTCACATTGCTTTTTCAATTCACTTGTGCTCAGGAGCCCCAAGCGGTTCGCCATGTCCTTGCGCAGCTGTTTTTTCAACTCGACTATAGCTTTGCTCATTTGGAAAACTAGTCCACATTCAACGTTGGGAAATTCAATCAATATCAGCGGATTGAGTTCTAATTGCTAGCATCACCATGTGCGATAAACAATTTTCACTTTCGGAAAGGAAGATTAGAGAATCAATTCCTGAATCATTTAGATCCTGAGGTTTATTGACTAAAAATCCAAATGCCGTGTCTATCGTGTCAATTCATGATAAAATTCTGGACAAATCATCATCTCTCCCGTGTAAGCTTATAAACAGTATCGTACATGGTTAAAATAGTGAAAGTTACTGAATATTTCCCTGCATTTAAGACAGTAAAATTAAGTCTTTGAGTTGCTAATATTTTGTCTTGAGTACAGAAATCTTGTTTATTATTAGAGCCCTGTATAAACCTTCGTATTTTCGATTTATTCTTTTAAAGAAATACATATCAACCACAGATTTTCGCATTTAATTTTTTAATAATATTTCATCCATGTCATCTGCTTTGAATGGTCGCAAAAGACGCCTTATTGCTATAGAGGATTAAGAGGAAGGCAAGTTGGATGAAGGCATGGATCTGACAACAGCCGTGTTCAGTAGCTCGAATAGTGGCATAATAAAGATTATCGAGATAGTGTTTTTTTGATATCGATTGTTTTGTATTTCATTTGAAGCTGTGCAATAGGTTTCAGATCTCGGGTATGTAACTCAATGCCTTTGTAAACATATGTATATCGTAAAAGAAACTGATTTTATACGTGTGTGCCTACCATAGAAGATACCAAAGATGCGGACATCGCCGATGGTTTAGATACAGATGAAGCTGATGTTTTTAAACCTTTGACTCTACCTGCGTAGACAAAGAGACCAGATAAGAATTCACCAAGAATTCTGTACTAATACTGTCAGGTATATCATGTAGATGAGCCATCGCTGCGTGAGCTATTTTTATAGTAGAGACCTGCAGATTTTGAACTTTGACGAATTGCAGCCAAGAAATTGACCAGATCCGAACCAGAAAAAGATGGTTAAGGTACGCCATTCTGTACCGCCCAGACGAGAAAAAAAAAAAGCTGATTCTTGCGATAAAGACGATTGATACTGTTTGTCTGCCAATTTCTGCGCTATTAAGTCTTCGATATCTTGTTCATTGAGGTTTGTCTTTACAACTTTATCTCTGATAATTGCCGCACGGAGAGCATCCAATTCTGTTGTAGCAACGGGGTTTGAGTCCTGGGGGAGGACGTCGTTTGAACCGCTTGAGGGGGAAGCATCAGCGGGGAGGAAAGAGCCAGACGCTGAACCAGAGCGCACTCGGGCAGTAAGGTACCACAAGAATTAACAATGGGAGCATCTTTTGAAGAATTTTGTTCAGCACACGAGGAATCAGATTCCATGGCGGATTTATGAAAAGCATCCGGATCCTGCAGCCAGGATACGTGCTTTCCTAATAGCTTGGTAGTTTTATCGGCAAATAGATCGATTGCAGAGGGACTCCACATCCTCTAAATTTCCTTGAAATAAGTGCGACGAGACTCCATATCTGTGATTGTGTTGTGAATCCCACTGATATGCTGCGCTTGTAACATAATCTTGTAGTGAATGCACCAATTTCAAGCTTCTGTGATCTAAAATGGGCTTGCATACTTTTGTGAAGACGAATGGACTAGTAGACAAACCAATGGCGGTCGTACAATACTGGTAACCTGGTCTTCTATTATTTTAGCCGTAGGTATCTCGTCGAATCTTGATGGACAATAATATGAAATGAGACTGTAGAAACCTGGCTCGGTCAGAATTTGTTGCAGGGAAACCTGCTCAATTGCCTCTTTTGCTAACAGATCTTGGATAGCTTGGTCGGCTGAGAAGAGTGTAATTGAGGTTGGTATAATAACATCAATTTGGCCTTCTTCTTGCTGTGTTCCTCCTTTTGAGTTCCTAGTCAATTTTAATTTAAGCGCACAATAAAATAAATGTTCTGCTTTTCCTTTAATCATCGAAGTTCTTTGAACACGGGTGTCATGAATGGAGAAGCACTACCAAATTCGACAATGACATCACTCAGGTACACTCGCTGAAAGCCTCTTAATCAACCCACTACCTGCATATTTTATCACAGAAAGATTTTTTTTTTACGAATAGTGCTGTAAAAGACATGTCTTTACACGAAATCTTGCTTTTGCATTAGTTTCCACTGCTTTGTGCGTGGGGCGTTTGGGGAGAGCGCTGATGAGAGGAAATTCAAATCATAGCGAGACTTCTTTATACTATCTCTTTGGGATATCTGGAATCTTTTATGAAAGCAAATTCGAGGTGTTAGGCTCTTTGGGAACATCTTAATCAGATCAAAGTCGGAAGCATCTGTGTAAACAGGTTTGAAAAAATGAACGGAACGTCCGCAATTGCTCAGATCTACCTTTACAATTCTTGGTATCAATGTACTGTATCAAATGCCGTTGGTTTGGCGAGATACTTGACTTTAGACTAAAATCTCCTCAATTGGACTCAAAAAAGAAGCGTAAAGAGGTAGGTAAATACAACTATGGCCTTCGGATTCGATAAGCCGTTTAATAGTGGCCTTTGATCATCTATGCTGGGAGATTTTCTGGTAATCTCTGTGGTTCTCGAGGGAAAATTGTATTGTTGAAAACTCATGATCATCATCCTCAATCAGGCCGCCATTGCCCATTTTGCTGATGTGAAAAAAGGTTGGAGTCATCCATGTGAGAATCAGACATACTTGTTTTAATTTTTAAACTGATTTGCTAAGCTTTTCAAAAAGCCATTGCTATCAAAAGTACGGAAAATTTACTTTGAAAAGCCTGCATTCAGTGTGTCAACTAATTGAAAGTTTAGGATCTCTATGTTCAAGTGTTTGTGTACATGATTTTCTCAACATTTATGCTCATAAACGATGTCCATCTTTCTATTCAGAGACTGGTTTTCGTGACAGCAATTACTATTTTTTTTTTTTTTTCAAACGACTAAATCAATTTTTTTTTCGATACATCTCTCTCCATATCCAACAAAAGTTTCTATATTATGGCCTCATTACAAAGTCTTAAGGCACCAACATTGATGAGTAAAAAAACTCAAAAGTCAATTCAGGCCGATGAGGACGACGATGTCATTATCGATGCTAATGCTTTACCAAGCCGCTTAGTAGATCAAGACATTGCCATGGAAGAAGATGTTGCTGACAAACCCAATTTTGCTCCTGCCAGTGCTGCCGAGCTCAAGGTATTATGTGTATTTTGGATCTATACATAGATTAACCCGGGAATCGTGCATAGAAAGTTGTAAAAGGCTCCCGTAAGATCCCTATCCCTCCTCATCGTATGTCACCTTTAAAGAGACATTGGATGGAAATCTACTCCCCATTGGTTGAACATATGAAACTTCAAGTTAGAATGAATGTTAAAACTAAAACTGTTGAGCTCAAAGTAAGTAGAGTAGACATAGTGTGTATGTTTACTGTATAGAGCAATCTTGTGGTTGACACATTTGTGCTATAGACTTCGGCTCAAACTGAAGATGAAGGCTCATTACAGAAGGGTGCAGATTTCCTCAGAGCTTTTGCTCTAGGCTTCGAAGTCGAGGATGCCATGGCATTATTGAGATTGGACGATATTTTTCTGGATACTTTTGAAATCAAGGATGTAAAGACTCTGCATGGTGATCATTTGGCTCGTGCTATCGGTCGTATTGCTGGTCGTGATGGTAAAACTAAATTTACAATCGAAAATGCAAGCAAAACAAGAATTGTCTTGGCCGATACGTATGTATTTCATTACGCACAATATGACTGAAAAAAAAAACTGACTTTCATACTATAGTAAAATTCACATTCTTGGATCTTTTCAAAATATCAAAATCGCTCGTGATGCTGTTGTCAGTCTTATCTTGGGTAGTCCTCCTGGTAAAGTGTATGCTACTCTCCGTACCATTTCTGCTCGCATGAAGGAACGCTTTTAGATTCTTATTATATAGCTGCAACTGCCATCCATTTATTATCATTACTATTTCCCCTGCTTACCAATTTGTTTTCTTATATACAACATTTTTCATCTTGCTTTTATATATATTCGTAAATAAAGAAATATAAACTTAATGTACATTTATTCTCATATTCCCATGCTGCTGATAATCGTACAGTCGTAGCAAGTTGCGTTCTAACATGGCCACAGTTACTTTGCCTACGGAAGGAATAAAATGTGATGCCTTGGATGTAACATCTGGATCAAAATTTGCAAATGTCGAAAAATTGATGCAGATGGCGCCTGGTTTCAACAATTTCGTAGGAACTCTGTAGTTGGGTGTTGGCACTCCTGTTATCACAATATCAGATTGGGGTATGACATGGATGCATTTCAAATCTGTATCGACTATTTTGCACTTTTTGTTTGAATCGAGTTCTGTAAATGTCTGAACATCGCTTTGATCAACAGAATACACTGTGGCTCCCTCGTTAGCCAGTAAGGCAGCTAGTGGTTTGCCTACAATCTCACTGCGATTTATAACAGTAATGGTTTTATCCTCTAAACGGGTACCGTAGGGTAGATCCGCCTTGTATACGCCTATGAATTCCATGATCTTCTCTTCCATCAATTAACATGCACATAATTGTTGAATTATGTGTGGTGCTATACATACCTTTACGATAGCAAGAGGTGTGCAGGGTATAATGCTTTTCATAGACTTAACATCATCGATAAATCTCTTGTTCTGATATACATTTCGGACAGCTATGTTTCCCAGGCCCTCCACATCTTTCAGCGGGCTCACTCTGTTTTGCAGATATAAATCTAAATGGTTTCCAAATATCGGGTAATACACCATGATTCCATTAATGCTTTTATCTAGATTTGCTTCCACTATATTTTTTTCTAATGCGTCTTTATCCACCTTTATTAGATTGAAGTTGACACCTGTTTCGCTACAGGATCTTGCTGTCCATTCTGCATATTTTTTTGCAGCAGGATCATTATTAGCAAGAAACCCAACCAATGTAGGTTTGATGTTGCGAGCAGATAATGTCTTCTTGATATGATTCCTAAAGGCTTGTCTCTAGTGTCAAGAGGACTGTCTAGGTTGTCATTATCTTACCTAAAGCTTGAAGCTATTGTAGAAGCCAAAACAGTTTTACAGCCTGTCATTATGCAAATTGCAAATAAAAAAAAAAATAAAAAAAAGCATATTAGCAAGAGGAAATTCAACTTTTTGACAGCTGAGGTGGCTTTTATGATCCGGATACTAACTCCAGGGCAATAGCTAGGAACATGTGTCTGTAACCAGGATACGTTTTGCTTCTGTTCCTGGGCAGGTATAGCAATGTGACAGAGCCCCATCAACCAAAGTTTGTTTCGGTTGTGATACAATATATTCTTTTCCTAGCAAAAGTCTGAAAATTATTATTAACCGTAAATGAACAATGAATAAAAATGGATAAAAAACCTTGAACATCACGATATGTTCTAAATTTACAATGATAATGGCATGGCACTGCACTGTTCATGGTACAAAATATCTGCATTAATATGTCAGGCCTAGCATATGTACCAGGATTTAATTTTTCATATCAAAAATTTTCAACATTACACGGCAAGATGAGCCTTTAAATCTTTTGCTATTTCAAATTGTCTGCTTCTCTTGTGGATAATTAAAGATTATAGTGTCCCCTTCCACTGAATAATCTATTTTTAACGGCTGTGGTCTCCTTTAGGTGGCACGATGCATTCAATAAGAATAAATGAATGTAATATACTACATCTTGATAAAGATCAATTATAAACTATTTCTTCCTTAAAGCATTATTCCACATTCACCAGACTCTAAAAAAAATCTTCTATCATTTATCACAGTCATTTTATAAATGCTAATTGTTTCATATGAAGTGCACTATAGCCTCACATTCTGTATAATGAATGTAACACAAGTGAGAGAGGGAAGAAGGCGGAGATGGCCCATGTTGAAGTTTGTCAGTTGCACATGAACAAATATCTTCGGGAGGGCGGGGAAGTGCAAGACGACCCCACATGAGGGTCTACGGGCAACTATGTAGGATTAATAGAGTAGACTAGCTGTGAATCAGGGAGGGAAATTCTGATAATGCCTCATAACAGATGTCAAACGAGTATACGTAACTGAAATCTAGAAAACACCATTATACCTGAAAAACAATTTGCACAAAGACGCAAGATTTATATATAAATAGATCAGATTCTCAATTCATTTGTTCTCCCTTTTTCTTTTCTAGTTTTCTTAAAAACATGAAGGTTGGGTTCCTATATGTACTGTTTGTTGGCTTGATTGGCATTGCGTTTGCTCAAGTTGATACAACCGAAGGCGCTCTAACAATTTTCGCCACTGCAGATGCTACTACTGCTGTTGTCGCAACTGCAGATGGTACTACTACTGCTGCCGCAACTGCAGATGCTACTGATACTGCTGTCGCAACTACGGATGCTGTCGAGACACCCACCTCAGATGCAACAACTACAGTAGCTGCAATTACATCTTCTTCTGCTGCCTCCGCTACACCGTCTACAACCGACGCAAGCAGTTGTCTGGAGGCTGATTCCTTCTCTTCTCATGATTACTTCCCCAATAAACTGGATTTCAGTAAACTAGGTAAGAAATCAAAGGTTGCGTGTAAGCGCTTACTCAAATCTCTATATAGATTCTACTTCTCAATTCAATGTGACATATTCCAATACTTACAAGTTGGTTCATAACATTGTTTTGGATGAGTACTATGTGCTTTACTGCACCAAATCCGCACCTTCATTGGGATCTACTTTTCAGTCGAAAACTTACATCCAAATCCCTGCCAGCTCATTTGCAGCCGTCGACACCCGTGTACTAGGCTTCCTTGATGTAAGTATCTATTTGGGGGGAATTGTACTACACTAGTACAAGCCTATGTTTTCTGCATTCTATACAATTATGCTCATGTCTATATACAATAGCTGCTTGGGCAAAGTAGCAGTGTCGCTTTTGTTGGAAATACAAGCAATGTGACAACACCCTGTATTACAAACAATCCAGCATACTTTAACATGAGTGATCCCAACTTGGACCGTACAAAGTATGGTCTTGCTTTCTACCCCAATTCACCTAACAACGATCCTAATGGTGTTGGCTTAGGTATCGGATATACCAATACGCCACTTGGAGTAAGTATATAGGTGTAGATGTCCGCATGTATGAGAACATTGCACGAGAATTGACACTTTCTTTACAATGTAGAATGCTGAATGGATCAAATACGTTGCACTCTTCACAAATCAAGAGACGTTGGCCGACACCATTTACGAGGATATTTCAACAGACTACAAAACTTACCGTGATAGTCTTGTGGGCCACATTTCTTACAAGCGTAATATTACGTTCATGGATTATGATACATCGTCCACTAAATTCAACATTATGCAAAACCAATATTTTCAAAACCTAACGAGCGATGCTGGAGCAACACTAATTGTGCCAACTGTACTTCAGCCTGCCGATCCTTCTGTGATGAAAGGACAATTGCAAAACACGTCGCTTGTGATTGATTTGACTCCAGCGTATGCATTTAACTCGAGCTATAGTGGCTGGCAAAGTTGGCTGGGCTTCTCAGATGACAAGATCAGTTCAGCAACCTCAGCACAAGCTGAGGCTTTTAAGCAAACGAGAAAGTACGTGAATTCGGTTGATGCGCCCCCATTCGCTCGAAATAAGCAAGCATGGAGACTTGATTTGGTTTCCAATGATGGGGCTTTGGGTAACTTGATTTGTTTTCAAATTGCATATATAAATTTCATTAACTTGGCTTATCAGATTGGTGGACTCGAGGTATGGCAAGACCCGATCTGCTTCTTCAAGACTTGATTCAAGCACAGTTCCCCGATTATTTCAATACACGTAATCGAGTATTCCTCAGAGCCTTTGCCAACGATGAATCAAGTCGCACAGCGTCTCAAGATAGCTATCAATGTAACATGAATAGCTGGAAAAAAGCAGCCAGTGTCTCCTATGCTAACACTGCCTCAGATACCCCCACATTGGAAGCCCTCAGCAATAAACTTTCTTTGGGTGCTATTATCGGCATCAGCATTGCCGGTGGCCTCGTTGCGCTCACCTGTTTGGCAACTGCTATTACTATGCTTTTTCGAAAGTTCAAAGATGGAGGAGGCAAACGTTTTACTCGACTTCATGATGAAACTATGAGCGAATTCGGTGTATTGGATAGAGATCCAATGATAATCGACGAAATAACAACACCACCAGGAGGCCGTCTTGGAGGCTCAGGCAGAGCCTATTAAAAAATGCTAACTGTAAATAGAAGGAAGAGTGAAATAAATAACACATGTAAAACAGAAGCATTTATCATTATAATAAGTTTGTAATACTAACTATGAATGTTGTTTGAAACTGAGTTGCGTATAAATACATGCGTTTGCGATGCTTAGTTTCCTACTTTCCCTGCTTTCTCCTTTTTCTTTACAAAAAAAACAACCTATTCTATCATATCCTATGCAGCCTGCTATTACAACTTGTCCTGCAACCTGTGAATTATGCGGTAACTGGCTTCCTCAACATCAGGTGGGTTTAATGTGATCATTGTGTGTTGTATACATTCATATATCCAAAAATTAATGTGATGGATAAATTGCATTAGCCGTCTTGCCCCAGGAATGGCGTCCATCCTTCTCAATGGCAGCTATTAAGCGAAATCCCTACCGTCTCATTTCTAGCAACGTATCCACCAACAACACTGTCACTGTCATCACACACATTATCATTAGCATCTATATCTATACATTATCATTCACAACATCGAGAACACTGCTATACCCAAGAATTTTCCCCATTCTGCTAGGAAGGTGTAGTTGATCTCTGCTTTATATACCTCATTCTATTGCAACCAACTCTTTTTTTTTTTTTTTTTTTTT
>MU619303.1:104016-140093 GCA_025201805.1 Parasitella parasitica
CAATAAATGCCAAATTTGGCTATGAGTCATGTTTACTTTTTAGCATTCACATTTGAACATTTTGAAATACTCTTGAGTATCAAGGTTGCAACAGTACATATGCTACTGCATTTTGTTAAATTTGCATACCAAATACAAACTGCTACCACTCAAGATTTCTCACCCCTTTGTGTTTTTACACCAGATCCAGTACACTGAATAATGTAAATAATATAAATGACAAAATTTTGTGATACCAGTACATCAGTCTATTCTGTCCAACCATGCAAAAAAAAAGCAAACAAATACAAGACATTTGTGCTTTATATGATGTATTCATGGTTTTTCTTTTGCTTCTACCTAACGGTACTGAAGCGGTAAGCGTTCTCGAACGTGTCGTTTGCATGAATCGCTTTCAGGCTTGTAAAATGGAAAATTGATCAACATTTCAATCTTTCAGCGACAGTCTAGCCTTTTTTCTTTTATAGGTATATTTCCTCAAGTCTACTTCTAAATATGTTGAGGAAAACAGTTATATCTTACATCTGTATAAATTGGATTTTGCGTGATTTGCAACAGCACCACCCTCCTTCAAAATAAGTTGATATTCTTGGACTTGTATACCTTTATAACCTAATTACTGATTAAAAGCATCGTTTTTAACAAGTAAAACTTTCTCGGTTTTGTTTACTACTTTATTAGGCCCCACTCTGGAGCCCAGAGATAAGACTACAATTTTCTGCATTAAAAAAAAAAAAAAAAAAAAAAATCTCGAGACAGCCGCAGCTGTATGCAAAGCTGCAATCAATGCTTTTGCTGCGGAAGACTCGATGTGTTTTTATGAAAAGAATTACTATTTGAAGGTTGTGGAATCAAATTTTGTGGCACTCGAGTTTGAATAATATGTGGCCCTTATTGCCATACAAGATAAAAGAATGCTCCGTTCTTCTTTTTGCTATTTACATTTTGTAATCACCAAAAACTCTTCTTTGAAAGAATAACGCAAGAGAAACAGAAATATTGTTGTAAATGGTAAAATAACTGAGCTGACCCTGTATTCTTCGAATAGTGTCAAAAGATTAACATCCTATTTCTATCGCCTCAGGAACAACACGAAACAAATAGCAATCTTTCCAGGTTAATATCTTGAATTAATGATATACTCATAATGGCTAACATTCAAGATGCATATATCATACTAGAATTGCAAATGCAATATTACCTACCCTAATAACAATATCAAGCATCTTGTTTTTGGCCTACAAACGATACGGATCAAAATATGCGACATTTGCTGAAATCGACTCAATCACGATTTCTATTCAGAAAAGAAGACTGGCACTCATGCTCTTTACGAGCATTCAGACGGTAAACTGGCTGTGTCAATTCATTCAGCACTCGCTAGAATCAACTTATCATCATCTAAGCAAATCCCTATCTCTTGCTTGCCTGTTTGTTACTTGGGTACATGCGTATATTGGGGGGGGGGGCGGGTGATGGAGGGGGGGGGTATTATAGCAGTATATTTACTAACACGGTGTCTCTTTCATATAGTTGACTCTGCTCGTGTTGTCATTCACATCACCAAGCCGGAATCATTACAGGGAGCGAGCCTATAATTATATATTCACTTTTGATTTTTGCTATTTATTTTTGGACAGCGTTTATCGTCTATTGTCAACTGACAAGGTGCGGAATGTGGATGCTCTCTACTGTGCCATCAGTTTTGCTGTTTTAGCAATTGCTGGCACAACACCTCAGCCATTTCATCCCAGAGATTTACGAGCAGCAAGCTACGAGAGTTTGGAGATCAAGGATGGAATTGTGTATCGCAATGTAAGTTTTGGTAGTTTTTTTTTTTGGCTCATTTTCTGATGTTGTATTGATGGCATGACGCATAAAATGTAGAATCTTGCATTAAGTCCAGAAGCGACAGCCAGCATATTTTCATGGTGTTCTTTTCAATGGGTAATATTTTAATGCTGTTGTTTTATTTTACAACATATTAGCTGATGCTGTGTTTCTAACATTAGATGAATCCTTTGGTTGTGTTTGGGTTTCATAACACGGTTACTCGCGAAAACATCTATGCAATGACATTTCAGCATTTATCCCGCCCCGCCTATGAGGATTTTGTAGACACCAAGGCGTTTATGGCTCGTGCCAGAGTGCTTGGTCGCATTTACAGAGCCAACAAGAGTACCATTTGGTATCAGCTCATTTTTTCAATGACGGCTTGTTTTGTTGCCTATCTCAGTCCATTCTTCCAGCAAAAATTTCTGCAGTATATTGAGCTTTATGAGGAAAATACGCCCATCCAAACGGCCTATTTGTATATCCTTTGCTTATTCCTTGTTGGTATAGTCAAATTGCTGTGCAATTCAGTTCAATTGTGGATGGGCCGTCGCTGGAACATCCGGACGCTGATCATGTTGGACTCTGAAATCTTTTTCAAGACACTGAAACGAAAGGATATGTCTGGAAAGCTCTCCAAGGCAGCTGAGGTCGCCGAAATAAGAGCTGATGGAAAGAAGGAGGACAGTAAGGATATCAAGGCTAAAAAGAAGGGAAGCAAGGACGAAGACGAGGAATCGTTCAGTAATGTGGGCAAGATTACCAACTTGATGAGCGTCGATGCTGACAAGCTGTCTGACATTCCCAGCTATATCTTTGTAAAGTGTATACGCACACCCTGACAGATCAACCCTTATATCCAGATATGCTAACTTGCATACATTATAGATGATTTACACCGCACCTGTAGATGTCACCATTGCCGTTGCATATCTGTACAATCTGCTGGGTAATGCTGCATTGGTTGGTCTGGTTGTCATGCTCTTATGCTTTCCAATTACAGGTCTTTTGACCAAGAAAATGTCCGCCAGTTACAAGGCCCTTACCACTGCCAAGGATCGCCGTAACGATCTTGTAAACGAGCTCTTGCAGGGTATCCGCATGATCAAATACTTTGCTTGGGAGGACAACTGGAGGGAGAAAGTATTCAAGGCTCGTCGTGACGAGATCAACAAGCTGATCAAAACAATCATCATTGATGTCTTGGTCAATCTCATCTTTTTGACTGTGCCTGTGTTGGTTACAGTGACCTCGTTTATATGGTACACCAAGGTTTCTGGCAATGAGCTCACTGCTAGTGTTGCCTTTGTCAGTATCACTCTGTTTGAAATGCTCCGCGGCCCTCTTATCTTTATCCCTGAAACAATCAACACATTTACAGAGGCGTATGTCAGCTTGAACCGTATTGCCGACTATCTGGAGGAGCCCGAAGTGGAGGAAAATGTCAGCAAGGAGTCTGTTGAATGTCCTGAAGGCGTGAATCCTCAAATTGTGCTGGCACGTGTTGGCTTTGAGCAATCTGTGTTCCAATGGCATATTGAAAAGAAAGCCTCGGAAGCTTCGGCTACAACTGCATCTGCAGGGGACCAAGAACGCCATATCATTTCCGCTAGCTCCACATCCTCTACCTTGAATGTTGTTGCTGCTCATTTAATGCCTCGCCGTTCGTTCCAATTGAACGTGCCTCGATTCAATTTTCCTACTGGGAAACTAAGTCTGGTGTGTGGTCCTACTGGCAGCGGAAAATCCAGTTTCCTCAATGCACTGCTGGGCGAAATGGACATCATCTCAGGCCGCATCTATTTGCCGTCCAAGACTGTGCTTGCTTGTAAAAACGTGTCCAACATTGACCCTGCGTTTAATGACCTCTGTCTTGATAAAGTAGCCTACGTAGCCCAGCAACCCTTCCTGCAACATGCTTCCATTCGTGACAACATATTGTTTGGCCTGCCCTTTGACGCTGCCCGTTATAAAAAAACGCTGTATCAGTGTGCCTTGGTCAAAGATCTAATGATTTTGCCTGATGGCGACCGCACTGAGATTGGCGAAAAAGGCATCTCGCTTTCTGGAGGACAAAAGCAAAGAGTGTCATTAGCCCGTGCTGTCTACTCCAATGCTAAAACTGTGCTTTTGGACGACTGTCTCAGCGCTGTCGATGCTCATACATCCAAACACATTTACCGAAAATGCTTTATGGGCGATCTTTTGATGGGCCGTACTGTCATTCTGGTAACTCACCAAGTCAGACTTTGCTTGCCTGGCGCTAGTTTTTTTGTCAAGATTGACAATGGTAACGTGTTGGGTTGCGATACCGTCGAAAACTTGAAAACAAGCGGCGAATTGCAAAGGCTTTTGGGCGCTCAAAAGCAAGAGGAAGAGGAGGAAACTGAAGACCTCGTAGACACTGATAATGCGGATGCTGACGTCGATCTTGACAATAAGACTGAAGCTGCAAAGCTTGTACAAGCAGAAACCTCTGAAAAGGGTCAAGTAAAACTCAAGGTGTACGTCAAATATTTGGCTGCGTGTGGCGGCTGGACGTTCTGGATTGCATTGCTATGCTCTTACGTGCTTGCTAGGCTCTTGACATTTGGCGAAAACTGGTGGTTACGAATCTGGGCTGCATCATACAGCAACGAACATGCACCTGGCAGTGCCAACCTCTCAACCCTGGCTGTAACAACTGATTCCTATCCCCAATATCTTTTCTTAAACAGCAAATCTCCAGTGATCCCAGGCGTGTTTGATACCCTGGGTGCTGCTGTCCAGAAGCAAAACATATTCAGAGCTTGGGTATTTGAAGAGAATGCGCCAGTCAACGTTGATTACTACATTGGCATTTACATTGCCATATGTACCACCTATATTCTGTTTGATGCATGTAGAAATATACTGATTTACTGGGGCTCCATTCGTGGTGCACGCACGCTCTTTGATTCCTTGCTTAACCGCATTATTCATGCTCCAATGCGCTTCTTTGACACGACTCCAGTTGGTCGTATTCTAAACAGATTCGGCAAAGACATATCTACCATCGATATGCAAATTGCTCGCTCTGCTAGCTTCTTGATTGAATGCGTCACCGGTGTTATCGCTTCAACTGTTGTCATTTCCATCATCACTCCTCAATTCTTAATTGTTGCTATCGGCATCAGCTGTCTGTACTTTGTCATCGGCTTGTTCTATCTTCGTATTTCTCGAGAACTGAAGCGTCTCAATTCGGTCAGTCGATCCCCCATCTACTCTCATTTCACGGAATCACTGATTGGCGTAACTACTATCAGAGCATACGGCGTCGAAGAGCAGTTTATGCGCACTGTGTATGAAAAGATTGACGCATTTGTAGCACCCTTCTACTATCTCTGGATGAGTAACCGCTGGCTGTATTGCCGTATTGAATTCACAGGAAACTTTGTCACATTCTTTACGGGCATCTTTTTGATTCTGAACATTGATCATATCGATGCTGGCATGGCTGGCATTGCCTTGTTTTATGCTCGTAGCTTTTTGGACAACATTTACTGGTTTATCCGTCAGTACACTAATGTAGAAATGAATCTTAATTCAGTTGAACGCGTGCAAGAATACCTTGAGCTGGATCAAGAACCACCCGCTACTATTGATGGCCATAAACCCCCTGCTGCATGGCCCACAACAGCCGCTATTGAGGTCAAAGATTTGGTCATTCGCTACGCTCCGGAACTCGATCCTGTTCTTCATGGCATCTCCTTCTCTACCCGACCCCATGAAAAAATAGGCATTGTTGGTCGCACAGGCTCTGGTAAGAGCACCATGGCTTTGAGTTTCTTCCGTTTCTTGGAGGCAAGCAAGGGCTCAATTTTTATTGATGGCATTGATATCTCTACTATTGGTATCCAGGATTTGCGCTCACAAATTACTATCATTCCTCAAGATGCAGTCTTGTTTTCTGGCACTATCCGTTCCAACATTGACCCTTTCGAGGAGCACTCAGACGAGGCTGTATGGGAATCACTAGAACGTGCCCATCTTTCCAAAGTATCAGACCGGCTCAACAAGTTGCACAGCTCAGGCACTAGTACGCCTCGCAGTGCAGCAAGCACACAAGCTATGGATAATGAGCAACACATCTCGGTCATTACAAGCCTAAATCAACAGGTCAGCGATGGCGGCAATAACTTTTCTCAAGGGCAGCGTCAGTTGCTGTGCTTGGCTAGAGCACTGCTCAAGAAGAGCAAATTGATTATTATGGATGAAGCAACTGCAAGCGTGGATTTCGACACTGATACCAAGATTCAAGCAACCATCCGCGAAGAGTTTACCAATTCGACACTGCTGTGTATTGCCCACCGTCTTCGCACGGTCATTGATTATGACCGAATCTTGGTGCTGGACCAAGGACGTGTGGCAGAATACGATGCTCCCTACAACTTGCTTGTTCAAGACTCTGGCGTTGGTATATTCAAATCCATGTGTGAAAAGTCGGGAGAGCTGGAGGTGCTGCTCAGGATGGCTACAGAGTCCCACTTGAGCAGAGAGCATGGTCAAGCGCTAGACAACAGACCTGATAACCATGCAGCCGTTTACTAGAGGCTATTTTTCCCAAATGCATTTTTATTTACGCAAATCTATACCATTTCAATAAACATTTTTTGACTTGAGAGATGTCTGCCGAATGTGTGTTCATTAAGCAATGTCTGCGCTGTACCAGTGTATACAATGCGCTACGTATCGTATAAACTATCCAGCAGATGGCTATGCGCTGGATCTTTTGAAACAGACCTTGATTACATTCAGCCACATTGAAATTACATTTTTGGATAGCCTAGATACCGTAGTACAAGTACAGTACCTTAAACACGCTACACTGATGAGCCTCATTCGAGTCACAGAAGCCAATAAGGCTACCCGTTTTAATTAGATATATGGTTGCATTTGGCTATTTTTAGTCTGCCTCTTCTTTTCTTTTCTTCATCTTTTTGTTCAAAATGGGGTTCAGGAAGCTAACCGAGCAAGAAGATATCACCAATCAGTATGCGAATGATTTAGAAGAAGCAGTGCCCCTAACCAACACCAAATCAACGAGCGAAAAACCACAGCAAAGCATCATTGATGATGTGCCTGCTCATCTGGAGCCGTATCTTCAAACACAAGCGACCTTTGGATTGACCGACGACCAAGTGCACGAGAGAATGCAAAGATTTGGCAGAAATGAATTGGCGGAAAAGAAGCGAAACAAGCTGCTGCATTTCCTGTCATTTTGTAAGTATATCTCTTGCCGCTGATTTACTCCCTTCCCCCTGAGAATTGCTAAATTTCATCTCACATAGTTACCGGCGCTATTTCATATCTTATGATATTGTCACTGGTGCTGACGGCTGTAACAGCAGATTGGCTTGACTTTGGCATAATCGCTGGCATGTTGATCATTAATGCTGTCATTGGCTACGTCGAAGAAGCTCGAGCAGAATCATCCATCGAATCATTGAAAAACAGCCTCGCTCTGCACAGCAAATGCTGGAGGAACGGCCGATTAATTGAAGTAAACTCGGCAGACATTGTTGTGGGCGACATCATTGTATTACGACTAGGTGATATAGTCCCTGCAGATGCTCGATTACTCGGTATTGGAGCATCTGGTGAAGCCATAGAAACAGACATCCAGATTGATCAAAGCTCATTGACAGGCGAATCACTGCCGTCAAAAAAGAAGCCTGGAAACATTGTGTTTTCTTCGTGCGTTGTAAAGCAAGGTCAGCAGCAAGCCATTGTCGTCCGCACTGGGCCCGATACTTTTATTGGGAAAACCGCTAGCCTAATCTCTGTCACTACGGGATCAGGAAGATTTCAAAAAGTTATCAACTATATTGGCAACTTTCTCATCATCATTTCTGTGTTGCTTGTGCTTATCATTTTTATTCACGAACTGGTGGAAGAAAAGGTCGCCACTGGTACTGTCACACAGAGCCAAGTACTGTCCGCATTGAATCAGATGGTTGTGCTGACAATTGCAGCGTAAGTTTATCGAAGAATATACACGCAATATCCATGGCTTAAAACTTTATCTTAGTATTCCCGTTGGATTACCCACTGTCATGTCTGTTACTATGGCCATTGGTGCCAAACAGCTGGCAAAGAAACAAGTGATTGTGAAGAGGCTCACTGCTGTTGAAGAGTTTGCATCAGTGTCAATATTGTGCAGTGATAAAACAGGTACACTCACCAAAAATGAACTGACATTTGACGAACCCTACTTGGCTGGATCCTACGACAAGAACGACATTTTATTGTATTCTTATTTGGCTTCAGAAGTTGCAACAGACGACCCCATCGAATATGCTGTGCGCACAGCAGCCGAAAAAAACCACCCACAAGTGAATAACGACGGCAGCCATTCTGTACAAGGCTACAAGATTGTATCTTTCAAGCCCTTTAATCCCTCAGACAAAACCGCAGAAGCAACTGTACAGGAACTGGCAACCGAAACGAATTTTCGTGTAGCCAAGGGTGCGCCTCAAGTCATTTTAAGCCTAGTCGGCGGTCATAAGCAGGCCGAGGATACTATCGAAGCTTTTGCTGCCCGCGGTCTTCGTTCTTTGGGTGTAGCAAGAACTGTGAAAGGCTTGAATCAATGGGAGTTGGTAGGTTTACTCAGTTTGATTGATCCTCCCAGAGAAGACTCTGCAGAGACATTGGCTGAATGTAACCAATATGGTATCAGTGTCAAGATGATCACAGGCGATCAAGGCGTTATAGCAAAAGAAGTCGCCGGAAGATTAGGCATGGGAAAGAATATCCTAGATGTCGATGAGCTTGTGGACCCCAATAAATCAGAGCAGGAGCTTTCCGATGCTGTTTTGTTTTCTGATGGCTTCTCCCGCGTGGTTCCAGGTAATTGCTACAGAATACGCTGCAATAAGTAGTACTGACCATTGTATATACATATCAGAGCACAAGTACAAAGTCGTCGAGCTTTTGCAAGAAAGAGGTTACTTTGTGGCAATGACTGGCGATGGTGTCAATGATGCACCAGCGTTGAAAAAGGCCAATGTCGGCATTGCCGTCGCAGGGTCTACAGACGCCGCTCGTTCAGCAGCAGACATTGTTTTGCTTGCACCAGGTTTGTCTGCCATCATCGACGGTATCAAGGTGTCCCGGATCATTTTCCAACGACTCCAGTCCTATGCTTTGTACCGTATCACTTCGACTATTCACTTTTTGATTTTCTTCTTTGTCATCACGTTGGCTGAGGATTGGAAAATGCCACCGGTTTTCCTTATTTTGATTTCTCTGTTGAACGATGCAGCAACTCTCATCATGGCTGTGGATAGTGTGAGCATTTCCCACTCACCAAACATGTGGCGTCTTCGTCTTTTGCTTGTTCTTTCTTGTGTCCTCGCAGTCGCTTTGGCCGGATGCTCTTTTGCACACTTTTACATCTTCCGAGATGTGCTGCACGTTAGCCCTGGAGAACTATCCTCTATCATGTACCTTCATATTTCATCTGGTAAAGTACCGTGTTGTTATAAATCTGAACCATAAAACTAACATTACATATATATATAAACAGCCCCTCATTTCGTTATTTTCTCAACTCGCACCAACTCATTCTGGTGGACCAGTATGCCTTCGCTTGTATTCACTGCTATCGTACTGGGGACGCAAGTCATTGCGTTAGTTTTGTCAGTTTACGGCGCCTTTGGAGCGGATCCCAACATTGGCAGTATCGGATGGGCTCGCGGCATGATCATCATTGCTATTTCGCTCGCTACTTTCTTCGTCGTTGATGTGATCAAGGTGGTTACGATCGTTGTTTGGGATAAGTTTGCCAACAAATCCAGAAATGAATTTACAGCCGTACCTGCATTTGCGAAAACCAAAAAAGGTGCTGCTTCAAGTAAAGCTGCTAAATTCATTCAAAAGCAACACCAACAGCCGCCATCTCGTTTTGGATACGACAGGGCCCAAAGACGTGAATCTGATGGCTCTGTAAAGTCCTACTAAGAGCTGATGCTATTCATATTGTATATATATATATTATTTAATTTTCACCCCTTTTTGTGATTTTACAAATATCACAGACATATCCTATTTTCAGTAAAGGTTTCTTTTTCAAAGCTCCCAAAAATGCCTCAACCACACTTCAATTGCGCATGTTGTACGATAGTTAATATTCGAACGCAAAACGATGAGCGTTGTTTTGACAACCAAAGCTGAAAACTTGGAGCTTTATACTGCCCTGCTCGTATTTATTATATCAAGCAATCGAAATATACAGAGCTTAATTTTCTTTTTCTTTTCAGTTATTATGGACGGTATTTATCTTGCCTATCAATTAATAAAGACATTTCCTTCCTCACTGCAGATCACTGCTTTTTGGCACAGCGTATGCCGTACATCAACTAATTGCGCTGTAAATTTAATCTCAGCAGTGTGTTGCCATTTGGCCCAACACAGATCCAGGAAATTATCGCGTAATTCATTGCTAGATTTCTCTAAAAAACATTAGGCATATCGGATATGTATATTAGGTATTTTACAACAATAAATAAATTCTGCATCCAACCATATAAATTACATTAATATACAAATAACTTTTTGTATTACCAACTTTCAAATATTCAAAAACCACCTTTTTTGATAGTTTTTGGCTAAAAGTGGCTTTATTTTGAGCACGTCTTGCCCTATAAACCCAACCAATGGATTCATCACATAATTACCTACACGTCCATATTTTTTGCACAACTGTAGTTCAACTATTTCTGCCAAAAATCAAAACCTTGTCGAGACCAAATTGAGTCAACGATTTTTCGTCCCTAGCTTTATGCAGCAAAAATGGAACCTTCAAAAGGGTATTAACCCAATTCCCTTTTCCCCCATTATCACACTCAAAAATGCTTATTTTTTCATGAAACCAAAACCATTTAATAGCTATTTAGTATCTCTACATTTTCGTTGCAAAAATATATATTTTATATACCCTTTATTGCTTTGAAAGTTATGAAAATAAATCGAGCTTCTGCCAAAAAATTACAAAAAGATTTTTTTTTCTCTGTAACCGTCTGAAACTTGCACATCTAGTAAAGAATTGCATAACAAACATAATTTAATAATTGCTCAAGTCAAAGTGTATTAATAGTTTGCTGAGATGTAGGCCCACAAAGTTTAGTGTAAAAAGAGTAAACTGCTCCTAGTTCATTTGAATCAGCCCTTGGTAAGCTTAAGTTATATACCAGTAGACGTGTAAAAATATGCTTTATATCTTTACTTAGGAAGTCGGATATAATTTACTTGCAAAATTTGAGACTTGTTATAGGGCCATATGCTATAAAATCCACAAAATCTTGTTCTGGCATTATCTCGACAACAAAGATAGATATCCAGAATCTAAAAACATAGTGATGTACAGCTATCATATTTGTATTAGGGTATATACTTGGCTTGGACCGCAAATTCGTACCTAGAAATGACCCTGAAGGTTGACCCAAAGTTGAAAACTGAAAACCCAACAAGAGGTTTGGGGTCCAAACACTGCAAAATCTGAAAAATGGTCAGAGGTGCTTGAGGCTCGGATATGTTTTAGAATGGTGTAAAAGAACAATATTTTGGCTAAAGGTTATATCTCTATCGCTTAGTAGTTTGCAAAGATATTAGAGATTGCAAATTATGCCTTTAAGCGGGGGGAAAAGGTGCTGATCATTGATCAAGAGGCCTTTATTTTAACCAAAACATGAAGCTACATAAAATCAGCTTTTGAGACCAAATTATACTATGTCTCAGCTAGCGATTCATATTGAGACAGCTCCAAGTTACCTATTACGATTATGCTTTGCTCCTCAATTGAAAATAGATGGTGCATTACTGAAGGCCTAATATATGCAGTGCGTAAATTCAATCCCAGCAGTATGTTGCCATTCAATTTCAAATCATGCATCAAATCTTTGTTGCTAAATATCCCAACAAAGTATTAGCTATATCTGATATGAGCATTAGTTGTTGTTTGTCAAAAATCAAGATATGTACCGAACCATATAGATTATAGCAATATTGATATATATATATATTCATACTACCGATTTTCAAACCTTGAAACAATAACTTTTCGATATTTTCAAGCAAAAGCATTTCCATTATAAGCAGATGCAGACAAATAAACTCGACCAATTGATTCACTACAACAATACCTCCACTTGCATGTATTTTGCACAACTGTAGCGCAACTATTTCTCGACCGAAACTAATCTGCAATTTTTCGTCCTTAGGTTTATGGGTTCAAAATGCAGCCTTTCAATAAAATAGAAATCAATCTCGTTTTTCTCCAATCCCTCACTCATCAATGCATATTTCGCTTGGATCATGTCATTTTGTTCATACATCAAAGTATGAAAAAAGTATAGAATTCCTGCAAGATTTTACTCAATTACCAAACTGGTCTTCATGGGCATATTTATTATCAAGTAGTTCTATTTTCCATTTTTGTTAAAATATCAATGTACCCTTAAGCGACAAGTTTATTTTTAACAAGCTTCCGAATAAATTTAACATTAAACTTATCAGTTGATCAAGATAGATTGGCCTAGTTTGATTTATTTTCACTTGTCCCAGTATCCGATCTGTTAATCCATTTCTCCGACCGGAAATGTTGCGGGAGGGCAGCAATTCAACAGCACAATCCGTAAAAAAGGATCCAGATTAGCCACATGTGTAGATTCCTTCTTCATTGTTATTATTAAAGTAAGTACCCAAATACTTGAAAATCAACTAGATAGACCTGTTTGCACGGATGATGATGTTGAAGGATGGATTACTAATGGATGGATGATTTTATCATTTTAGTATGGCCGACTCAGCTTCTGCCGGTGCTTCTCGTGGTAAGCCCATCATAGCAAAATGTTTGACAGGATGTTCATATTAGTCAATGTAGGACGTGGATTTGGTCGCGGACGTGGTCAACGTAAGTGAGCAATAATAGAGAAATGTACAAAGTGGAAATACTGATGTAGCAATTCATTATAAAGGTGGTGCCCGTCGTGGTAGACGTGGTGAGGAAAAGAACGAATGGGTTCCCGTTACCAAGCTTGGCCGTCTTGTCAAGGCCAACAAGATCAAGTCTATCGAGGAAATCTACCTCTTCTCTCTCCCCATCAAGGAGTATCAAATCGTTGATTACTTCCTTCCCAAGCTCACTGACCAAGTCATGAAGATCATGCCTGTTCAAAAGCAAACCACTGCTGGTCAACGTACTCGTTTCAAGGCATTCGTTATCATTGGTGACGAGAATGGTCATGTTGGCTTGGGTGTCAAGTGTGCCAAGGAAGTCGCCACTGCTATCCGTGGTGGTATCATCCTTGCCAAGCTTGCCATTATTCCCGTTCGTCGTGGTTATTGGGGTTCCAACCTTGGTGAGCCTCACACTGTCCCTTGCAAGGTCTCTGGTCGTTGTGGTTCCGTTATGGCCCGTTTAGTCCCTGCACCCCGTGGTACTGGTATCGTTGCCTCTCCCACTGCCAAGCGTGTCCTTCAGTTGGCTGGTGTCACCGATTGTTATACTACTTCTCGTGGTTCTACCCGTACTCTCGGTAACTTTGTCAAGGCTACCTTTGCTGCCATTGGTAACACTTACGGTTTCTTGACACCCGACCTTTGGGAAGAATCTGAATTTGTTAAGGGTCCTTTCCAAGAGTTCTCTGACTTCCTTGCTCAAAAGCAAAGAAAGTAAACTTTTACTGCCTTCAGGTCTTTGGGATAAAAAATGGTATATGCTTTAAATAAATTTACTCTTTTTTTGATAATACCTATATTGGTTTTCTGGTAAATGAAGATTGAGCAAGCTGGGATAGCAGCAGAGAGTAAAATTAGAATCGTTATGCGTTGATTTGGTGTCAAGAGCTGTCAACAGGTGACAGCCGAACATGCAGTTTACTGCTATCATTCTATTCAAGGTGGCTCAATTATACGAAATTAATTTGTTAATGATAAACAAACATTTGATTTGAAAACCATTATTCTCACTTGATTAGGGTTGCTATGTCTTTTTCTCAGTGCTTTCATATACAAATGAAATGAATACCATTGAAAGTAACAGCCACAAAACCTAGGAAAACGAGCAGTTTATTTCTTTGCGATACTATTGTTCTACATAGATCTAGTAGTTGAGTATTACTATTTGTACCGTCCTAGGATTATTGTTTAAAGTTATAGAATGAAAGTATGGGGAGATAACCAATATGGCATAAAATAATAAATATAGTTTTTGAATTTAATCAACTGGGATTTGTTATATTTTTATGCAAAGCGTTTTGACCTTATTATGTGATTTGCTCTACTACTCCCATAAAAAGCTATTCTGACAGAAAGTGTATGGTTGGGAGGGTACATACCTAGTTGATTCGTCCACGCATGATCTCGATAAAAATGTTATTTATAATGGCAAATTTTGAGGTTGTAGTGTAGCATTTAGCTCATAATTCCACAATGATAAATCGATGTAAAGTTTACATTGCTGGCTATTGTAATATCTTTTAACAAACTCAGAGCATTATATGACCAGTCGAATATCATGCAAAACCCACAAAGCTGGAGAAGATTTATTAGAAGCATTTGCCTCTCAAGAATGAAGCAAAACGTTATAAGGATCCTGAATCACAACACAAACTGAAGAACTAATGTCAGAATGCAATTTTAATTACACATCATTTGTTTTTGTTGTATTAAAGAAAAGAAAAAGCAATTTATTAAATCTATTGCACTTTTCTTGGTTCCCAAAGCAACATTAGACTTTGGTACTAACAGGATCAACCGCGAGAAGGCGAAAGTACCTTTAATCCCAAAAAAAACAATGATTGTAGACTATAGCCCCCCAATCGAGCCCATCTAGGCGTTGTTAGAGTTCGGGATTGTCTCGCAAGTGATGTTCAAGCTAAGGGCGTTCTCACAACCGTTAAATAGAAGGTCACCTTTGCTAATCTTGAAATTCTCCCAACAAAAAATATTATTGTGAGGGAAGCGCCCCTCCAGAGTGTAAGTTAGAAGAATAGAATTAAAAAAATTCAACTATTCAACATTAAGGCGAAAAAGAAGAAGAAATAGAAGATTTTATAAATGTAACATCGGCTGGTAATGATTGCCCTACCTTGGGACTTCATAACAACTTTAACCCATGTTTTATTTTGTAGCGACCCATTTATTTTGAGGGAGTTCATGCTTCATTTGGAGTCCTTGTAAAAAATTATCACATTCACAAAAGTAATTAGTCTTAAATGTTTCACTTTACAATGAAGATGAAAGCGCAGCCAGGGATCGGGATGAAGAAGACGACGATCCATATACAATATGAAGCCCTTACTTCGCCGGATCATCAACAGTTGCTTAAAATATCGAGTGGTGTGAACGTCATTGCCCCAGCAAGGACCGCTCAGAGTTGCGTAAAGAGAATGAGAGAAGATTCAGAATAGGACATATACGAAAAGCTTACTACCAACAAGGTGAACTGCCCCGCATCTCAGCTGCAAGAAGAGCGCACAACCTTTGTGATCAGCTTTTTCGATGAGCAGCCCCAAGCGACTGGAGAAGACGCCACGGAGAGTCACAGTTTTCAAAGGCTTTACCTTGAAAAGCTCGCGAGTTGGCACGTTTATCAAGAATGACTGCAGTTTGACAGTAAAGCCATCCTGTTACCAGAAACTCTAAAATTGCGCTCATCAAAAGAAAGGAGAGGATTGAGAGTGGCTCAAATAGACATGGGCCATATGAGTCGCTATATATTTATCGACGAATCTGCATTTGATATCAATATGATACTAGCAACAGCAAGATCAGCCAAGGCACTACTAATCTCATATCGTTCGAAGAGCACTTCCCCGCTTCAGGTGTGGTAAACATTGAGATCAGATTGCTTGACTCAAAACTAAAGAGGATTAAAGTCGATGGATCTCGTAAAAGAAAAGAGCTTTTGCCAAAGAGACTTGCGCCTAAATGCACTGCCACAGGCCACTAAATACTCTTCCTGCAGAAGACAAATGAACTTTATGGACCAATTTCTCGAGATGAAGGGATTCTATATAGCTAAGAGCAATGAGCTTATCCATTTGGCTGATGAAATCGAAGAAATAGCGTCGAAAAGAGGATACAGAAGCATTTACCTTCCACCTTATCCCCCCCCCGAACTTAATCCATGGCAAGAAAGAACTAAGTTTAACGGCAGTGATGATATAAAAATGAGAATAGCCGAGGCTTCAAACGAGATTAAATCCGTCTACACTCACAAAATGTAGTCAAAATCATGTCAACATGTTCTTTATTATATCATATAAATTTGGCTTTTTTTTTTTTTGACTCTTTTTTTTGGCTTTTGACTTTTGCTTGTTAATTGTAAGCGCAATTTGGCTCTAGAGGTGCTGTAATCGCATAATACAACAATACAAAAACCTGCGTTGGATATTGTTTGAGGGTTCATAAGAAAAACTTGATAAAGAAAGTGATTTGTTTATTTTCTTGAACTTTAATACCATCCCGCTTGTTAAAAAAAAGGGGGGATAAGTATGTAATTGGGAATTAAGGCGAAACAAGGGGAGTGGAGAAGATTTACATGTATATTAGGAGATAAGAAGAAAGAAAGAGGGATGAGCCTGCTCATATAAGAATTTTTCAAATGGAATAAAGTTTCTTTGGCATGATTGAAAGAGGTATTGTTGGTAAATGTTTGAATTTCTAATTGAGCATACACCCATATTCTTCCCGCAGATTATAAAAATGGAAAGATCCAATGTAATGAAACTATATTATACAACGAATGAGTTAGAAATAGGTAATTCAATGGGATATCAGATTAACTTACAAAAATTCCTAAACAAACAAATATATGCCATATGGCATGACTTGTCATACCTGCAGCATCAAATTTACCAGGAAAGAACTTTTCAGGGAAGCGCTTGCCATAAACAATGACACCACAAACGTACATGAGAGCGCCTAACAAAGCAGGCCTGAGGAAAGTTCCTGTTGCTATGGTACCCTTGACTGTAGTTAAATGTAGGAGGGGGACAACGCTGGAAAATGCCATAGCAACGAAAAGTCCGATACGAAGGGGTCTGTATCTTTTGGTGTCAAAAAATCTGAAAAAGGGCAAAATTACACCAATGCTCCCAATTAAGCAGCTAAACAGCATGTAGCGGGTGCGAGGGATAGGGTCACAGTAGAATCCAAAATGCACAACCATGGAGATAGAAGCAGTGATTAAAAATGTGATGCCAATGTAATCCAATGTAGCAGTAAAGCTTTTGATATGGTGAGCAGAGTGGCAAACAAAAGTGTGGTAAATGGATGAACATAAAAGACAGGTTAATGAGGCTAAACAAAAAGCAGTGAACATGACTAAATCTTGATTAGAAGCGTCAGGGAACTTTCTCTGTAAAATATATTTAGTCTTTATCCATGCGAGTCTTCACTATTGTGTACAAGCATACCTGAAATACATTGACTGAGAGGTACAGAAAGAAAAAGAATCCTAGTAAATGGCTCCAAATATTCATAGTTTCGTTGTGTAGAGTAAACAAAGATCGAAGGCAGTCTTTGCTGTTGCGATAGAACCGATAACCCGATAAAACATATTGATTTTCTTGCCGATCCTTGGGCAACTCCTCAATAAGTAATAAACGTTTTGAGCCGAGCATCAAGGCCTTGGCGGTCTCCCAGGTTTCATGAATTTGGCCATCCATATACTCCAAAAAGGAAGGGTCATCGTATTCTTCCTTTGTCTTTAATTTGTTATTCACAGTTGCCAAAATCTGAGCTGCTAAAGAAGATCCTGGAACAACAGATGTCGAAAATGAGCGTCCACGGGCGTAAGGAACAGTTAAGTTCTCCTTTGCTGAAGAAGCAGAAATGACATGAGATTGAGAATATCGACGCAAATGAAGATTGCTTTGATCTGATAATAGATCATCGCCTAAAAGAGGTTGCTCTGCAATCTGTGGTGGTGCCATTCTGTTGTCAATGTACTGTGTATATAGTTTTCGGGTAGAACTTGTTGGATTGATGACCTATTCAAATCTACAGAAAATATATATATACACTTGGGAAAAAAAAAGGAAGAAGATACTAGTGAAACAGAAAGAGATGAAAGAAAGATGCTGAGATTTAGTAGTTCGTTTATATACTAACAGAGACTAGGAGAAAGATAACCAGTGAGGTACCTTCTTTCAGTAGATTCCCCCAAACGGTGTTGATCGCTGGCCAATCGGATACTGACGCAGAACTGGTAAGGTACCACTCTTTTTGCTGTTTATCTCCCTAATTTGGTTGAAATCTCATCACTTCAAGGTCTGATTTCTTGTTCCTGAAATAAGCAATAAATCAAAAATGAAGCTGAGAGTTTAGAAAATTGTCTTCATATGCTTACAGCAATTGACCAGAACGATGTCTACATATTAAAAAATTACCTATTATGGTCTTTCAATAATCTGGTTTTGTAAAATTAAGTAGTTTTTCGACTTTTATTAGCTTAAACTATGCAATTTAGTGGTTAACATTACGAGATTGTATATTAATGTCAAATCAACTCGCATTGTCTAGTAATTCAAATTCTGTTGAACGAATCGATATTAATTTTACATTCTGCAAGACCTTTTATGTATTTCTGAACAGCTTTTGTGAACTCGACACAGTTTAAAAAAATTCGCCAAAATTAATTCGAAAACTGTTATTTGTTTCGCACTAAAGCTAATCAAACATATCTATGATTTCACATATTACAGAATAAAGTAATCTACATTTGGTACTTTACTATACTTCTGGATATCTTTAAAAATTAGCAATCTGTGTACATTTTACGTTTACTCCTTTGCGACCAACACTCCTTCTTTCCCCTTTTATGTATTGCTCACCGAAAGAATACATAAAGAATATGAGCAAAAAGGTTTGGGTCAAATATAACAAAGTTACCTTGTAAAGATAAGAATGATTTTAATACATACAACGCACGTTTGATCGAAGGCAACTCTCTTATCTTCAAAATATGTTACATATTTCGTGAGGCTTTGTTTTTACCGTACTGTTTTAGCACCGATACATTTGATTCAGCTGTTCCAAGGCATTGAACATCTGATTTCCTTTCAAATTAGCGTGGTAAAATATTAATGGCGAGCATATCCTCAAACAAGGGAAATTGAATGAAAAATCTTTGGCGCTTTATTTGAGTGATTTTTAAAAGGAATTATAAAAGTATAGAATATCTATTTCTCTGCTGATACTCGCTTTCGCCTGCCATTAAGTGGTCGTTAATCCAATATCCTGATGTCCCCACTTTGCCTAAATTGTAAAATCCGTCAATAGTCGAAGAAAAAGGTTGAAATTAGGGCACTATTATGGTGTGAGAGAAGCGCAGAAATAAAGAGAATGGCAAGACTAGCAGGTATGCTCACACATGTTTGATCTTGCTTGATCCGTCCCTCGAAACCGTTCACACCCAACCCTTCAGCATTCTTGGTGAGCTCGTACAGAGGGAGTGAAAGAGCTGTGTCTGCTCAAACTATTACCAAATATAAACGTAAGGTGGGTTGGCTGGGTGAATGGAACCATTGTAAACATTGCCGAAATTAGAACATAATACATACTCTGAAGATTATAAGGCAAGTGCCTGGCACCAGCTATATCATATGTAAACTTCCTATCATCCCTGTAATTGCTTCCACAATACACAAGGCCGGAGCCGCTATTGCTTGTGTCAAAATTTATGCTATTAGAATCAAGAAAGCTTCTAGTTTTTAAAAGTTTCTTCATTTCTTAACATGAAGAAAAAAGCCTACACATTGATGTTGGCGTTATTTCATAAACACTTCAAGAGAAAAAATATTTGGAGATACTATTATGCAGTAAATATTAATTTATATATGCTATTTCTTGTTCTCAAAGTTTATTATGATGTATATTGATATATGCAACTTGCAATATTGATTGTTTTTAACCTTTTTTTTTTTCAAAAAAAATGATGATTAATTGCGGTTCTTGAGCAGTCTATTCCATTTTCCTCTTCTTCTTTCTCTCTTTTTGTCTATATTTTAAATTGAGGTTTCGTACGAAGATGATAACTCCAACAACCTCTTTCTCTTCATCATTAAATGCTACGGCAACAGCATCCAAGGCAACGACAGCAGATAATTTAACTCCGATTGAAGGGTAAACCCACATACATCAGGTCCACATGATATAGAAAATTAACATATCTATGTGTAGTGTTGTATTAAAGGTGGGAATTATTGGAGATGCACAGATTGGAAAGACCAGCTTGATGATAAAATATGCAGAAGGCGTGTATGAAACAGAGTACATTCAAACACTAGGTGTTAATTTCATGGAAAAAACGATCTCAATCCGCGATTCTGAATTCACATTCTGTATATGGGACCTGGGAGGTAGACTATATTACCCAAAAGCACGTTACCAGTGTGCAAGAGTAAATTAACATGCGTTGTAAATAGGTGAAAAGGAGTTTACTAGCATGTTGCCACTTGTGTGTAGTGATGCAGTCGCTATTTTATTTACATTTGATCTATCAAGAAAGTCTACCTTAAATAGCTTAAAGGAGTGGTATAGGCAAGCCAGAGGGTTGAATAAGGTTACTAGTTATATTGTGTATTCTATTTTATAATTTACTGATAGTATTTTACTTTGAATAGAGTGCAGTGCCTTTGTTGGTGGGTACAAAATACGACGAGTTTATCAATTTATCTGATGCTGATCAAGAAGAAATCACGACACAAGCAAGAAAATACTCAAAAGCCATGAAAGCTCCACTTGTTTTTTGCTCAACTGCTGAATCAATCAATGTACAGAAGATATACAAGCTTGTATTAGCAAAGGTGTTTGATTTAAAGTGTACATTACCAGAAATTTCTGATGTTGGAGCTCCCATTCTTGAATACAAGCATTGCTAATTGAATTATTTTTATTTTTAAACCATTTCAATAAAACAATAACAATGTCTATGGGATATTAATAGAAAAATTAAAGCAGTATTATTATTAAGTGGCATGTCTATATAATCTATTTTTTCATAATAATGAAAAAGGGGGGGGGGGGTTTGGAGGGTGTCTTTTATACGAGAGAAGCGAAACCAGCCGCATAAATGTGTTAATAATGTAAACTTTAAATAGACCATGAAATAGGAATACGACCATCATTTAGTTTAGCAATCTTTTGAAATGCGGCTCTGCTCATATCAACGTCTCCCCTTTTACAGCCAGGGCATGTATCAACAATCTTTAAGGTGACAGAACCATGTTCACTTTTGACATTAATAGATTTACCACAATATGAGCTTTTCGGGCCAGATCCCATCCATTCAATAGAAATCGCAGCCACAAGATCATCGTTAGAGTAATCCCCTCCACATGAGCTTCCTCCAACTGTGTAAAATGTACCATCTCCAGTCAACGAATCGCGGATATGAAGACGGTTTTTGATGGGAGCAGCTTGCACCGACACGGATAATGTTGAGGCAAAAAATATAAGACTAATAGCTGATAATAAAAATTGCATTGTTGATAGAAGAAGAAAGAGAGAATGTCAGTGATAGCTTATTTTTTTTAGGCAAAATAGGAAAAAAAAAGAGGGAAATAATTCAAGAAAGAGTTCGAAGATGTCAAAGTACATGTTGTATTTATATATCTCATCGTGTACCCTTGAAAAAGGTAATAATCTAGCAGCACCAGTGAAAGCAGCAGCATCAACGACAGCTGTGTTATGTACTAAGGGGGTTTGAAGGGGTTCTGGAACTGGTTCCAACAGTTTTAAATCGATATAAATCTACCATAACAGTACTATAAATATAACGAAACGGAGGTGTCAATAGTAAATTGTACAATGTATCGATATTCGGGTTTTCTTTGCAAAAGTGTTATTTAGGAAGAAGAAGAGTAATAATTTTTTGTTAGTAAAATATACATGTAATGCTTGTTGGCTTACAATAAAGTTTCAGCTTCAGGGACAATGATACTCTACCCACAAATAAAGATAACATCAAGTGATGTTTCCACCTCAATACCATTTGCATATATAAAAAGCTTTTGTCTACTACGGTATTACCTTGTACCTTACTATCATTATTATTTGGTGTTATGAATATTTAGTGTCATGAGGAATTAATGTTAATACGTTACACTGGATTATAAATCCGAGAGCGTTTTCGTTACTTTGATAAGTAATGCGAAAACAAACATAGATGTACAATCTCCACTTTTTTGTTTCTCTTTTTGATTATTCGCGCAATTGTATGGAAGAAAACTGAAATGCTTCGAATTTCATTGTTCATAAGTCTCTTTCGAAGACATATATTATTAAAACTATGAAAGGTATCTATCAAATAAACATCGCCCCTCTCTTTTTCACTTTCACAAAGTATTGCTGAAGCATGTTTGTGTGTGATTGGCTGTGTCAAACTGTAGTATTCCAAGCATGTATTTTCTTGAACTTCTTTTATTAACATGATCATGTCATCCAAACCTATGTAACTGTTCATTTCAAAAAGAGCCAAAATATCATGATTTTCTAGATAAGCAGGTACTGTTTATGATGGTTTAATTAGCAAATGAGCCTATAAATATGTCAGGCGAGAGACACTTGCAATAAATGTTTGTGATTTTTTTTTTTCATTCTTTTCTTATGAGGCCCCTTATAAATATTAGAATCATTAAATAAAATACCAGAAATATCTATCTTTTTCTTATCGATTATAACAATATGCAGCAATCAAGTGTTGATAGTAATGCAGTAGTAAATACCTACATTGTAGTTGAATAACCATAAACTCAGTTTGTTTGTCGCCATCCCAACCTATTGTCACTCATGCTCATGTGATAATGGTACATGAACAGTATTTGGTTTTGTCAATGGATATTTTACATAAATAATCAACATCAGATAACTTTTTGTACAAATCAACATCGATAATCACGTTTATTGCATTACTATATCAAGACCTTTTTTTAATTACATAAGTTTCAATACTGTTATGCTATTTCCTTCTGACGCATTCAATTGCTTATTTGGCATATGCAATGATACCGTTTCTTAAAGTAGACTCCTTCAAATGAACTTCAAGGGCATACAATCAGCGATTTCCTGGAGTTCTAAAAAATGGCAAAACGTAAAAGTTTCTTTTTCAGAAAGCTAAATAAGTACAGATTTTCTTTACGAGGATGGGAAGGAGAGAATTGATGCGATGGAATTAGAAGAGGCTAACTTACATCACCTTGGAAACATTAACCCGCAAGACTTTATTACGAAAAACAGAGCTCAGAGTGAATCTCGGTTGATAAAGCTTCAATGTTACTTGCGAAAAAAAAAACTGTATAATTGAATAAAGCTCTTCAATGCTATCAAGATTGGAATATTTTGGCAAAAGCAAACGAACATAGTTAATAGGCTTGATAATAGTTTGAGATTCAGCTGATCAATTTTTATGATGATACCGTAATACTCATGCTAGAAGATTGGTGTCAGAAACTTTATGAAAGAAGGATGCAGCCTTTTATTTTTTTAAAAAAAAACTCACCCTTCACCTGAAAGCAGAAAATCATCAATCGAAAGTTATATAGATCGTATAGCATGGATTGAGAAGTGGAATAAGACAGATATGAACCATCTCGAAAACTGGGGTTTTATGGCTCAATCGGGTTTCGACTTCAATACGACATCTCCTTGAAGATGATCTATTAGCGATCAAACCCTCCATTACCAAGTTGTCCTAGTAAATCGTCTTAATTTCAAATCTTCCAACAGACGGAACCTTGGTCATCTTACGATCAAGCACAATTCCACAACAGCGTTAAACGAAATTGGCACTGTTTATAGTTATAAATAACACAATAAAGTATTCACGTGTCAATTTTTTCATATAAAACAATCGTTTTGTATTTTTCCTTTTGCTCTCCCTCTCTTTTACCACTATTTTAACATTTTTTATATGCTCATCAATTACTTTTAAAAGTTATTGCGACAACAAGGGACATTCAATTCAATGGTAGACTTTACAAAGGAATTTTATGATTTTGATCCATTGCCTCGAACAAGTTGGAAGCCTTCTTCTTCATATGATTCTTGTATAACCGACGAAGGCTATCATACAGATGAAAAACCGCATCAGCAAAACAAACATGATAACGAAATACCCATTCTGAAAAGTAATCGCACGATGTATGTACTGTAATCCAAACCAATATAGACAAAAAATCTTGAACTAACTGCCAAATAATATACAGTCAGATATCGTACACACCACTGACATATACCCTTACAATATTCATAATCCTACTATCTATCCATACAATTTCAAAACAACCGTTTCCATGGGCACATACATTTCCACCTGTCTTTGTCTTGTTTCATCTATTTTTTCATGTCGCACACTTGATGGCACATCTGCTCAATTGGCTGCAACTCGAACGCCGTTGTGTTGTGTATGGCACATGGCTGTATTGGACTGGTTGGCTACTTGGCATATTGCTATTTTCTGAACGTCTAGCTGTTCATGTCGCTCATAATGCCTCAACTTCCATCCTATTCTGGCTCTTGATGCTTGAAAGAAGAAACGCCTGGGGTATCATTGTTTGGGAATTTGTTAGTAGATTAGATCAAAATCTGAACTCCTGGTCATCGTCGTCGTCCTCTGGGCCAGGAAACTTAAAGACATCAAGGCCTCTCAAACTATGGGAATTGGGAAGTTTTCGGCTCTTAGTTTTTCGTGTCTGGTGCTTGCTAGGAACAGGGAGCTTCTGGGGCCTACTGTACATCGGTCTAGCCAAATCAGATGGCTATGCTTTTAAATATTTGTTGCAAATTCATCACATTATGAAATTGTTGCTGGTCAGCACAATGGGTGGATTCATGATGATTATATTTTGGAGCTTTTGGACCTTTCAATACAAAGGTGTATTGTGGCAAAAAGAGTCAAGAAAAGGCATCATTGTTTGGTACAGCGATGGTGTAGCTCATGCTGCCGAGGTCGTGTAATTCTACATTGTAAATAAACAAATGCCCTATTCTGATTTTCTCAAGTTAAATTGTACCTACAAAGTGTCTTCTTACCAAGCGACATTACCGATTGCAATTTCATGCATTTCATGACAACCACGAATTCAGTGGCATCCAATAAAAATATTAGGGATTTCGCAGCTGCTTGAAGGGGCATTAGATGATATACAGATGTAGCATACATCAGCAAACTGAACAAATGTCCTGATCATGTGCAAAAATATAATGTAATAAATCAAATGTCAAAACATGACGAAAATCAGTACATCCAAATATGAAATGAAGCAATATGAAGCGGATGATGTGAATTGGGGTATCATTTAGTCATCAATAAAATGATCCTACTCTTTATGTATAAGAAAAAAAAAATTAAAAAAAAAAAAATTAAAAAAAAAAAGAGAACTGTACAAAATGTAATAGAATAAAAACCGGATCAAATCTTTCCTTTATCGACATAATCCTTGAATTGGAATGAGGTGTCTGTGCTCAAGAATTCATGAGCCAATAAATCAACGGCAGTTGGTCTCTTTAGAGGGTCGCTATAAATGAGTGCTGTTAGCCCGTAAATAGCAGATGCAAAAAAGCCCAGCTTACATTATAAAGCACTGCCTCAAAAAATCTTTTGCACAGTCAGATATATTTTCGGGTATAGTGGGTGTATTTAATCTTCCAAGCTACTCCAGATAATGAATTTATAAATACAGGATCCAACTCCAAACAATTAAACTTACATTGTACAATGCGGCAATCTGGTTCAAAGCGATCCAAGGTCGTTGCCCTGTTAGCATTTCTATCACAGTGCAACCCAAGCTCCAAATATCGACCTTGGCGCTATAAGGTTCGTTTTTAACCACTTCAGGGGCCATCCAGTAGATGGAACCGCGAAGCGACATTCTAGAATTTTGATCGTATACTTCATCGTAATCATTCTTTTTGGATAGACCAAAATCTGAGATCTTGCATATACCATCAACTTCTACTAGAATGTTGGCAGCTTTGATATCCTAGATACGAAGACGGTAAGTTGCGCATATACACAATGGGCTGTTACAATCCAAAATTTACTCTATGTAAGATATGCTTTGAGTGAAGATAGGCTAGACCACAACAGATTTGTCTTGTAAAGTATTTAGTGAGGGCTTCATCAAATGCACCATGCAATGCCAGTCGACTTGCCACGCTGCCACCGGATACATAATCCAAAAAGATGTTGATAACGCCTTCTGTATTATCCTGTCCATAGCCAAGATATTGTACAATGTTCTCATGGTCTAGATCTCTCAAGGTCATGATCTCCTGGTAAAGAGCTTCAACCATGTCGTGCTGGTCCTCATTGAGCAAATCGGACGCAGTTTTAGGGATTTCAACCTGCTTGACAGCAATAACTTCCCCACTACCAACGTTGAAAGCCAAGTACACTCGACCAAATGAGCCTTTGCCAATCAATTTACCTCGAATCCATTGCATTGTATCGTCATTCTCGCCGCTAGTACCATGCGAGAGACGCATTTGTTTGCTGACCGACGGCAAGCGCGCCATCACGTTCTGGCTACGAGCCTTGAGTTCTACCACACGCTGGCCCCATAGCTTGGTGCTCTTTCGACGCACCATTTTGTTGTTTGTGTATCTTCGGCTAGCTTCACGTGCAACCAGTCGAACAGATTTAGTATGACGTTTGGTAGGCTCCACTATAACTTCTTTGTCTAGATCTTTGCTATCAAAATACTGTTCCATGTGCTGGAATACGACTTCTGCAGGAGGCCTTTCTCCCCAAAAAACTGCTCCACTAGATTTTTTAAGGGGTGGAGTAGGCATTGGTTTCTTAGCGGCGGATTTCTGAGATGGATTGATCTGCATTTGATCTAGATCATTGGATATGTCATTTGTGGTATTAGGCATAGCAGCCCATAGTTGCTGCTGCTGTGATTGGGATTGAGGCTGCTGTGTAGGGGGTACAGCCCACAAGTTGGCGCACAAGCTGCCTTTGTTTTCAAGCATCTTGTCCATGTCCGGCTCTGATCGACGCCACGATGTTTGTGGGGATGGTACAATGAGTGGATCACTGCCTGTCCTACATTTTGCAATTTGAGGTGGATCACACAACTGGATGCCAACATGCTGTGGTTGCTGTGTGTGTTGAGGTTGTGGTCTCCTCGCTGCTTTTCGGCATAGAGGCTTAAACGTTGGCGAGCTCTTATTCCCTGTGCGGGTGGGGCTAGTTCATGCACATTAGTACTTACGGAACGGCCATCAAGGCTCGAAGCTTACCTTTGATTTTGCAGAATATCAGCAGTTGGTGATTTGCCCAACTCTGGTGTGGATAGGGTAAATGTATAATCGTTGAAGAGCGGGTGATGAGCAATTACAGGTTTTACTAGTATTCGCTGAGATGCCGAGCGATCGGCAGTGGAGCATAGATACATGATTTCTTGGGGGTCCATTGGCGTGTCTAAATATGATAAAAAGGAGATATTTTAGTGTTTGTTTTGGTCAAAATATGAATGATAAGATTTACCTGGATCAGAACCATTTTCATGGAAATATTGATACAGATCACAATCACCGCCAAATTGCATACGTCTCAGGATGTGCTGTTTGATGGCCACCGGGTCTCTCATATTGGTCACATTGAGACTGTACCAAGTGTCCTTGTCTGCCGTAATCTGAATTCTTTGCTCCGCTGGTCTCTTTGATAGCGAAGGCTGCTGATGTTCGTAGGAGTGCGACGATGGCGACAGTCTTTTGGTATTTAGCGAGGGCGATGAGGAATGCCAGTTTGCATAAGAGGCCCAAAACTTTGAAATTTTGTCTGGGGTGGATGATACACGTGCTGGTATCACTGGAGAGGTTCGCCTGGTTCGGTCGTCGTCGCCCGATTCATGCCGTCTATAACGCGGACCTGAAGCTGCTGAGTTTTGCTGTTGCTGCTGCTGTTGTTGTTGTTGTTGTTGTTGTTGTTGGGTATTAAAATGGAAAGGGTGCACAACAGTTGTCGTTTGCATTTGATTTAACGGAGCATGTGATCTGAAAGTATTTTTTATTTTGTAGAAAGCTGCTTTTGGCGAGTAAGAGGATCTTGTCGGTGAGGTGTTGCTGTACTTTTTCGAAAACGGTGCGATCAAATGGTCAGAAGACGGCGATGCTGAAGGCGAAGGTGATGAGGATCCAGCGGAATAGTGGGGTAAATAGCCAATGCCACTGTCTCTCGCAGTGGTATGATCAGCAACTGTGCTTTGCGGACTGATTGAGGGAATAATTTTAGATGCGGCTCCTCTTTTCCCGTTCTCCCCTAATCTCGTATATTCATGTAAATTTGTATTAATTGAAATCTATATGATAAGGTTAATATAGGCATTTAGGAGTATTTCGTATTTGTTTAGATTGCCTTGCTTGGTGTGCTCGGTGCAGGCTTCTGCTGCTGCCCAGGTGATGTAGGAACTAATGATCTGATCTCGCTCAAAAGTCTCCGTCTTTCATAGTAGGTTGTCATGGTTCTAAGCTGCTCTTTTAGTGAATAAATTCATGCTAGTTATTTTTGCGACATATAATTTAATACCTGGGTAAATACTCGACCAATTCAGCCAGGGTAATTTGAAAGAATCGTTCTCGACAAATGCCATGCTCTACATATGAGTGAATGTTGGTTAAAACGAAATTTGCTTTGGCATGCATTGTGTATTACTTTCAAACGTAGAAGCAAACTGGCCCCAACCCTTCTCTTCCAGCCATCGTGTCACTGTTTCTTGATTCCATGCATCGACTGCCGAGTCTCCTAAAAGTATCCGGATGTCGTTTTTCGTTGGTGGGTCCAATTGTTTAACCATCGAAATTGGTTGATTTGTGTCAACAAAAAGTAGATGATTTGTCTGGTGTATTTAACAGTAGTGCACAGTAGAAACAAAAGTGGGTTTAAACAGTTTATACAGCAGTAGATAATAATCAGCTAAAGAAGATGATGAAAAAGAGAGAAGAAAGGGTGAGCAGGTGAGAGTGGACGAGTGAGAGTGAGAGAGAAAAAGAGTGAAAAAGAAGGGGACAAGGGATGAAATTTAGGGAGAGTAGAGAAACACCCAGTTTTTTATTTGAAAATTAGTGAGTGTAACGTTTTTGGTTATGTAATCGTTTCAAGTAATGTGCTAACGTTTGGATCCAATAGACATTATGAAATAATACCATCCTTCATCATTGCATCAATCAATTCTTGCAATGGCTGGATTTCCTTTTTCTCTAATAGATCAAATTCTTTGGCAAACGATATAAAATGTGCAAATAATGAATTCAAGTGAGGCTCTTCGGATAGAGATAAAATCTTATCATAATGGTGGTGGTATATATGTGCAAATAATCGAAACAGTTGTCCAAAAATACGTCGAATAAGCTGTGGAAATTCTCTTGGAAATTCTCGGCCTACTTTTGTAGGGAATAACGTCTCATCGCCCATCATATTTTGTATACTAGACGCCATGTAGTCAATATACTGTGGTGCTGATAGCCTGATCTTTTTATTCGAAGCATCCACCCAAGTATACTCAATCCTAAAGTACATCATGATCATTATCCATGTTTACTCGCTAAACACAGTACCTAGTTACCCTGGTCCAGCAGACATGGCAGGACACATGTGTGGCGTACAGAAATCAGTGATTGACCCATAAAACATGTTGATATGATTGAAAAATTCAAAAGCTAAAATTCGAAATATCGTCAGTACGAGTTCATTTATATAAATCCCATAAGAAAACCAACTGTTAAACGCAAGCCATTCATCCACATCGATGTACTTTGGTAATTCAGTGATTGTCTTAAAGCTGCCTTTGACCAGCATGTGTGTTACATATGGATTGGTTAGAAATAACGGCTTTGTATGATGTGGGAAGCTGGTTGACCCTTTTATTTTGGATAATTTATTCTTTTTTCCACCTAAACTGTGTATTCACGATACTATTTAAGAAAAACAATTACAACGCTATGGTTAAGTTTACCTGAAATTTAAAAAACTCATTTATTTCTTGTTGTTTTCTCGTGCTACAAATAGGGGTATATGAAGAAAAAAAAAAAAAAAAAAGAAAGTGTGATTCACCACCATTTCAGCTCGTTTCTATCCATTTACCCCACAAAACTCAGCTTATAGTGACCATGTGGTACCTCAATGCACTAGTATAGTGTCTCCAACTGATATATGTAAATTGATATTGGAATGAAGCTTTACAAAAATGTTTATTAATAAATTAATAATTCATAAATATTGTTGTTAAGTAACAACAAATGTCCAGGTCTAAGTATTGTAAATCGTTTACTTACCTCAAGGGTTTAAGGTTTTCGATACATTTATATAGAAATAAAAAGACTGATTTCAGAGACGAACGCAGTAAATTGCCATCATTTTGTACATAGTCAATCATCCAAGTAATGAAAAATATGTCAGGTATGCCATTACACTGTATTAACTGCAATGAATCTAGATTTAAGATACAGGAAAAGTAAAAGTTTAATGAAAACCAAGTGGGTTTCCAACTACTGAACTTTAATCCCACATTAAAGCCGTTAGAAACATTCTATAATGTAAAGAAACTAATTATTTACAAGGCAAGTCTTGCGTGCTTTTACATATAGGAAAAATAAAAGGTTTGGACCGAGATAAGTGATTTCGATAAAAAGTATTTGAATAGTCATTTTAATCTATATAGTTTAACGAAGAAGAGAAAATCAGCATCGTTTTTAATTTATAATAAGCTCGATGCAAATGACATTTGCTCCATCCGATTACATTGACATCCACCAAAAACTTTGAAATTAAACCTGGATTTATATAATATCTAAATAAAAATAAGGAACCACGATGATTTTTGTGTTTACTTTTAGGATACTGGTTCAATTGTTTAGTAACATTAAATCTGATATATTTATTATAAACAATTTTTTCAAAATAATCAAAAATAAGGGTGATGCGGTATACCCTGTTTTATACAAATAAAGGCTAAATATGCCATACGTGTAAAATAGTTATACTTGCACTAACTATATTATTCATTGCTGGTAACTCTTTACAAGAAACAAGTTACAAGTAATAATTGAGCCTCTTGTAAATTTCTAGGCTGTTCAAAGATTACATCAAGATCAGATCGCAGTATTTAGGTGAGACATACTGTCCACATCTACTCTTGACAGTAAAATATAAGAATAGATCTGTTCTGAGATATAATGTAGTTTAATGATGTTTGGCACTTTATCTTGTTGAACATCAGATGAAATGTGAATAAACATTTGATTAAGACATATCTCACGTCAATAAAAGTCTTTATTTTTGTGTCTGGTTCTGATATTCAAAGAAGGCCTTTTTTCACTTTTAAATACCATTTACACGACAATTTATTATGTCCTTCACACTGGTACGACAGAGTTGACTTGGACTACCTGGCAATAACATTGGCTTCCGTGTTTTCACTGATATCTATAAAGTTATCACATAATATCACAAATTTATATATCAGAATTGCAAGTAATCGCTGATAGGCTACTATAAAGAGCAACATAAACACTGTCTTATGCCCCATAAAACCTGGCATGATCATTGCTATCTGAGCATAACTTGATTTCCACTGGGCAATGTCTCTATCAAACGTTTCTCAGTTTTCTGGATCGGGTTTAAAATTAAATCACGTGTTTTTTGTATTCGTGTGTGAAGGCATTGTTGGAATAATACCAGAAACTGTAATGGGTAATTTAACATTGCTGGATATCATCGATTTTGAGTGCAGTAGGAATTCATCTGAGAATTTAAATACCGTATGATTAGATACTTTATTATGCTTGTGATGATTAAGAAACTTACATTTGAACCCGAAGCTAGAAAGTCTGCTAAGACCAGCTTAGAGACGACGAGATATGAAGATGGTCTATGAATAGAAAGACTCTGATGGTAGATTTTACAAAAACTGTTGCTCTATCGACAAAGCTGGATTACATATAAATTTGAGAAATCTTTGGGCTAGAACAGATACTGGAAAACGCCCGTTATAGTGAAGGCAACTAAAATAAAGACTCCTTCTAATGTAATTATTAGAGCTATACATGCATCTAGTGTTATTCGTGTAGTGGTAAAGAAACCACCCCAAAAAAAATTAGTTGAGTGAAAAAGGCATCCACACAAGCAAGAAATGAAAAGTAGCAAAGGGCAAAAAACATACTATAAATTAGTTTATTATAGAAAAACCAGCTGCAGAGTACCTTGATAATAACACCGAGAGCAATGCGCAAGATAGTTTAGAATTGAAATCAAAAGGTACAACAACTGCCTACTCTATCAAGTCTATGAATATCATGAGAATCAATAAAGATCTAAAAAAGAGTTTTTTTCGTAATGTATTCAAAAATCATACGTCCTGGCTGTAAGCTGATGTATCTGCCTCGATATTCCCCTAAATTAAACCTACTTGAATAGTTTTGACAATCTGAAAAGGAACACAAACTATTGACTAAAGAAAACATGTTTGGTAGAATTGTTATGGCATGTAGTGCCATACCTGCTAAATTTATATGCTACTTTTCTCAGAGTGATGACAAAACATGCTGTTCTCACTTTTATATAAAGATCAATAAACTTTTCATAGCTTCTTCTCATTGAAAATAAGACACTAAAGTACGAGCTGTATTCATAAACATCTTTTTTTATTATTTACAACATTCAAAAATGTTGTGTCTATCAGAGGAATAGTTACAATTTGGCTTCAGATTCGATTTCGGTATTCATTAAATCTCTCAAATCGTTAGCAGCATCCTCAAGACACTGCTTGAAATGGTGAGTACCATTGATATATTTAGTGCCATGAACTTCAAGGTCCTTGACACTAGCGACGTTGAATTGAAGAGCGTTGCCCTTGATCATGTAAGCACAACCGAAACCGTCATTAACAACTTGACCCCAACCGTATCCATCGAAATGCTCAGAGGATAATTGAGAGGTTGAAAGATACCAGTGGGAAGAGTAGGCATTGACGGGTTGAGTAAAAAGCTCAGGCTTGTCTTCGCCTGGTTGAATGCAGTTCTTTAAACCAAAGAGATGACGATCAACGCCATGACCATTGACGGCATCAGCCATGTAGGCACCCTGTGTTTTGAGAGCAGCGCGGAAAGCAGCAATCTTGGATTGGTTGTCTAGACGAGGATCCTCCATTGCCTTTACAAATGCAACTGATTCTGTGGTGACGGAACGAGCAGTTTCGGTACGACCACGTTGAAACTTTCGGGTCTGGGCGGATTCATAGGTGGGGCGGGATGTGCCAAACATCTTGTAGTAGGCGAGTTGGATGACCATTTGAGTGAAACCATCAGGAGAGCACTTGAACTTTTTGATCAAGTTCTTGCCATAGGATTGGTATGACAAGACAGTGAGATCGTGCTTGTTAATGAGCTCATCAAAATTGGATTCGGCAGATTGAATATCCTTGGAGATGGCATCATTCACGTGGAACTTAAGTTCTTGAGGGTTGGGGAGATCAGAACGAACCTCGACACCACCATGATTAATCTTATCTCTGTTTAAACTGAAATGGACAAAACTGTGAGAATTTCGGCTGAGATTTGCGTTTATATAATTTATGCTTACCCATCACATACGTATTCATTCAAACGGCAAGTAGCTGTGCCATCCATACAAGAGTGCTAAATGAAATGCGGATGAGTAAAAAATTCACTGTCGCTAGTTAACCAACTAACCTCGCCCATAAAGCCTGCTTTGCCGTTCTCATATACAATGAATTGCAAAGGCTTATCAAAGAAACGATTGCGGCCGTCACCATGCCAGCATGCACGAGACCCTTCGTCTCTAGTAACAGGCTTCTGATCGTCAAGACAAATGACAAAGTCGGATGATTCTACCTTTTCCAAATAAGCAGCATTTTCCGAATTGGCGGCAACCAAACGTTCTCTGTACTATGTAGAATTGTTTTAACTTTTATGTTCCCATGAACCCCCCCCCCCATTTGTGGGAGCCACTCAATTTACCTCTGTCCACTTATCGCGGTTGTCCGAAGTCAATACACCAATAGGAAGGCCCTTTGAAGACCCTGCTTGATCAATGATTCGTTGAAATTGATGTTGAAGCTCAGTGGTGGATAGTTGCTTGCCATTATGAATAGTATCGACAATGTAAAATTTGTTTTTGCGAAGTACTACCACGTGGTTATTCTTGACAGGGTCAAAAATGGCCTCATAATCAGAGGGCTTCTTGGGCATACGACAGTTGTTAAACATGTATTTGTATGAGTCCATGCACATGGGCTCTCCCTTGGCCATTTCAATAGAAAGGGTTTTACTACAAAAGGAAGTTTCATTAGACACATTTGCGCTGCATGTCGTGCTGCTTTTATAATCACTTACTCGACAACCTGCTTTTTGAATTCAAGGGCTGCGGTTGTAATGGCAGCAGCACGTTGAGCAGGAGATTTGCGCAACTTGTCGTCCTTGTACAAGAAGAAATAGCTGACATAAATGACGACTGGATCCCGATAACCCATATAAGCTTGGTCCAACCACCAATCTTCCATCCAGTTGACAATCTTAGGGTCATTGAAACGAGCTGTTAGGCGTTCCTGCAACTTCTGACCAAGACCACCAGGCGCTTCGAAATCTTTGACGGCTTGCTCGGTCTTTGTGTATTCGGCATCGTTTAAAAGAGGGCGAACAGATTGAAGGTACTTTTGCAACGTGGCTCCCAAAGCAGGAACAGGCAATTTCGGTAGGTTATTTTGATACTTGAGCATGGGGCCAGCAGCTTTAGGATCGACAGGCGTCTTGGGTGCAGGCTTGGTAGACGATGCCATGGCACGGCGGGGAAGGGCATTTCTCTATTGATAAAATGCTTCGTTATGCTTTTGTTTTCTCGGGAAATCTATCAATGAACTTACGGCAGTTAATGTAAAGCGAGGAGATGCTCGAGCAGCATTCTTGAGGAAAGACATTTTTGTATAATCTAAACACGAGTTAAACAAGAACAAAAGGGAGAAGAAGATGCAACTGAAAATTTAGCATCTAAATTTAAGGGAAAAAATACAGACTGGAACTTTAAAGTTTGCTGGACAATAGATCTGTGTCAGCAGAATTGCAAGTCTAGCGTGTTACACGAGGCAGACCCCACACACTATAACACATTTGTGCAACTTTCCTTGACTGGGTGAACTCTTAAACATTATGGTAAATTTTCTCTTTATTAAAATTACACTTAAATGTTGCCCAAAACAATTTTATCTACCTGTACACCCATCATTTTCTCTTTTTTTATTTAAAATGCCATATTCATTGCTCTCATTGAGTACTCAACGCCCAAGAATGTGGCAGCATTGGCAGGGAAAGCTCTCAACATAGCAGGGCCAAGACCCTTGAACAAGGCAGCAGGGCCGTCAGTCTTAATTGTCTTTTTAAGACAATCGCCTAAACCACTATATGTACCAGCAGGAGCAGATTGCAAACGAGATTTAAGCACATCGGGAGGAATAGCGATGGTCCACATAGCAACGCCAGCCATACCTAGTTCAATAATCAATATTTCAGCCTATTTTAGCTTTAGAATGGCAAAACTTACCGCCAGCAAACAAGACAGCACCGAAGCTCAGATCTTCAGGGCGGGCGCCTTCAGGAGTAAGACCCTTCTTGATTAATTCGTAGGCAACAAAGTAGGCAGCAGAACCGGGTGAATCACGCAACAATGTAGCACCAGTGCCTCTCCAGATGGAGCGAACACCACCTTCCTTGTACAATTGACGAACAACATCCAAAGGTCCCTTGTACTTTTGCTCACCGCCTTGACCTTGGATTTGCATCAAGACCTTGACACGCTCGGAGGGTGCCATGAATAAAGTGGTAGGAATAGCAGAAAAGGCACCAGCAAAGGTAATCTCGGCCAAACTGAGTTGTTTGCTGGTATTTTCTTTATCAGTTCTTAATCCATACACAATCTTCTTGCCTAAATCGTAAGACTATACTCATTGAGATTCAGTATTCTGCTGCCCCTTTCTTGATCGATATCTATACGTACCCAGAAACTAACTGCGAAAATCGGTGTGATGCTGGCTAATGGGGTAGCCATGCCACGATATAACCCGAAAATGCCATCTTTCTTTACAATTTGCTTGAAACAATCAGCAGTGCTCTTGTAAACGCCTTCGCTGGTCTGAAGACGGACCTTGACCAAATCAAAAGGTTGGCTAGTATGGAATCATTAACTTTGCCTCCTCTTTTTT